>JXCR01133919.1:21079-31173 GCA_002079205.1 Phalaenopsis hybrid cultivar | reverse complement strand
TATATATATATATATATATATATATATATATATATATATATATATATATATAATTGATTAATAGTCTTTCGAGCCAAAACGAGCAGAACATGAACGAACAAATCTTTGTTTGTGTTGTTCGTGTTCGACTCGTTAACTTAATGCATAAGCAAAACAAGAATTGTTCGCAAACAAGAAACAGTTTTGACAGCTCTACATGTGATATATAATTTTTATAATTTTGATGTATTTTTATATGAGATGTAATATATTTTCGTTACCCTCACCCTTACCATGCATCCCCGTGAACAAAATTGGAGTTCTATTATCCTCTGGCCACTGACTCCCGTGACCCAAAATTACACGCGTACCCTTTTCTAACTCACATGCCCCCCATCTTGAGCTGTCGTTAGTCGGATATTATTAAATTACAAAAAAATCATTTCAAAATTTGAATCCCATCTTGCAACGGATAAGTGCCCGTCATTCCAACGTACGGCCAAAAATTTAACTACATACTGGTCAACTAAAAAAAAAATAATTACATACATACCCTACATACCACATAACCTTATACGATTTTCATATTTAAAAAATTACATTTATACCACATCTCTTATGTGTTCACATATCTAACACTTGTGCCACTTTATCTATGCTCGAAAAGGTTTACTCTACCTTATAGTGATTTTTTGATGTGATAATGAAGTATTTGAGTATTATACATATAATATCAGTGATACATTTGATGTGATGTTCAAGAATTAAATATTGTTCATGCAAATATAAATATTAGTGGTTATATATGTCAATACGTAAGGATTACATGATATGTATGCAAATGCCTAAAAAAACTTGCTAATATAGTGTGGTATATATGAATTAGCATTTTCACAAAGAAGTCATTTATGAAAAAAATAAATAATATGGTTTAGATTTAAAAAAAGAAACTATAGTCTCTCTTATTTCTACNAAATATTTCATGAACTCTTCTGATATAGATTTACAGAGACTAAGCAAAGGGTTTCAGTTCTCCAATAATAAGAGGCTGTGTGGCGTCGGATTTTCTTCGCTTCAAGCTTGCACTTCCGCCGACTTCTTTAATCCGAACAGACCGGAGCCATATGGCGGCCCCGATGCCTCCGCTGGGCTGCTTCCAAAAGAGATTCCTCAGTCGGCTGATTTCAGCCAAAACTGCAACTTTTCTCACTGCTCAAACAAATCAAAATCATCAGCCATCACCATCATTGTAGTCGTGATTGTTGTTTCAATTGGCGTTGTAATCTTAGGACTATTTGTATTTGTATGGTACCGCCGACAGAAACAGAGGATCGGGAGCTCCCTCGAACTCTCAGATAGCAGACTCAGCACTGATCAAGCGAAAGATGTCCTCAGAAAGAGTGTGTCTCCTCTCATCAACCTTNAAATATTTCATGAACTCTTCTGATATAGATTTACAGAGACTAAGCAAAGGGTTTCAGTTCTCCAATAATAAGGGGCTGTGTGGCGTCGGATTTTCTTCGCTTCAAGCTTGCACTTCCACCGACTTCTTTAATCCAAACAGACCGGAGCCATATGGCGGCCCTGATGCTTCCGCTGGGCTGCTTCCAAAAGAGATTCCTCAGTCGGCTGATTTCAGCCAAAACTGCAACTTTTCTCACTGTTCAAACAAATCAAAATCATCAGCCATCACCATCATTGTAGTCGTAATCGTTGTTTCAATCGGCGTTGTAATCTTAGGACTATTTGTATTTGTATGGTACCGCCGACAGAAACAGAGGATCGGGAGCTCACTCGAACTCTCAGATAGCAGACTCAGCACCGATCAAGCGAAAGACGTCCTCAGAAAGAGTGTGTCTCCTCTCATCAACCTCGAGTACTCGAACGGGTGGGATCCTTTGGCTGATGGTGGGAGCAGCAATGGATTTTCTCATGAGGTTCAGAGCTTCAGATTCAATCTGGAGGAAGTGGAATGCGCGACTCAGTATTTCTCAGAGGTTAATTTGCTCGGGAAGACAAACTTTGTGTCGACTTATAAAGGGATGTTGAGGGATGGAAGCCTTGTTGCAGTGAAGAGCATCACGAAGACTAGCTGTAAGACCGAGGAAGCTGAGTTTTTGAAGGGATTGAAGACGTTGACATTACTCCGACACGAGAACCTTGTCGGTTTGAAAGGGTTTTGTTGTTCCAGAGTTAGAGGAGAGTGCTTTCTTTTGTATGATTTTGTCGCCAATGGAAGCTTATCTAATTATCTAGATGCGAAGGATGATGAAAAGGAGAGGATTCTAGACTGGTCTACTAGGGTTTCCATCATCAAGGGCATAGCTAAAGGTATTCAATATTGCCTTTTTCTATATTATTTTTCTATGACTAATAGAAGCATCAACCACCAAACCTACTAGAAGTACTTAATTTTCTCTGAAGAACAACAGCATGCCATTTGATGATCTTTTCATACAAGTCAAATTAATGTAAAAGTCATTCTCATCCAGGAATTGAATACCTCCACAGCAGCAGAGCAAACAAGCCAGCTCTTGTTCACAAAAGCATATCAGCTGATAAGATACTGATAGACCAAAATTTTGTTCCCAAGCTATCTGCTGTCGGTCTGCACAAGCTCTTAGCTGACGATGTCATCTTCTCAACTCTCAAAGCTAGCGCCGCAATGGGCTATCTCGCTCCCGAATACACGACGACCGGCCGCTTCACAGAGAAGAGCGATGTTTACTCGTTTGGAGTTATCGTGTTCCAGATCCTGACAGGGAAGACGAAGGTAACTCACCTTCGACTCACTGCTGATTCCGGCCAACTAGATGAGCTCATCGACGGGAAACTCAACAAGTGCTTCTCCATTACGGAAGCTGCGAAGATTGCGGGAATAGCGTTGATGTGCACGAGCGAGATTCCGGGCCAGAGGCCAACCATGGAGGCTGTGCTACAGGAGCTGGGAAGCAACTGATGGATGATTCAAGTGCTAACTACTGATATTGAGATGGACTTTTTTAGTGTATTTTGTGCTTTAGTTTTTGTTGGAACTATTTATGTGTTATGGGAGAAGTGAAAGAGCTTGCAGTGTTTTGGAAATGTGTTTTCGCTTGTTAGTGTATAACTAGATGGGGTCTTGATGATTGATTGGGGGAAGGCGGCTTGGGGAACGTGAGAACTGGCGATTTTTTTTGTTTGGTGAGGTTTGCCTTTCATAATTTGCTTTGTNATTTTGTGCTTTAATTTTTGTTGGAACTATTTATGTGTTATGGGAGAAGTGAAAGAGCTTGCAGTGTTTTGGGTGTGTTTTCGCTTGTTAGTGTATAACTAGATGGGGTTTTGATGATTGATTGGGGGAAGGCGGCTGTGGGAACGTGAGAACTGTCGATTTTTTTTGTTTGGTGAGTTTTGCCTTTCATATTTTGCTTTGTGGTTAGTGGTGAAGCTTTTTCTGTATGGCTGTAAAGGAGAAAAAAGCTGAAATGATGCAGCACTGACGCAGTGGCAGCTATAAGCTTCTTTTAGTATTTTGTCACTTGATGGGGGGTAAAATATAAGTCTTTTTTCTGGCGGTGGGAGAGTCGTAGAGATTTGTTGTCTCAAGGGACTGAAAGACTTGCATACGGAATAAAAAGAAGAGATTTGTAGACTACAACAATAATAACAACAAAGTCTTAATCCTACTACTTGGGCATGAATCCTTTTTCTCCATTGCGCCCAGATTTGTAGACTCATTGCCAAAAAATCAAACGACATGAAGAGGGGAAAAAAATACTTAAAGAAAAAGGAGCTAAGAAAATTTTATTCCTTGATTCATTGATGTACGACTCGGATTATCCAAGGCAAACATAAATTAGCGATGGACTTACAATCCTAAGCGATGAAAAGAGATGACACAGCAACTATAGCAATGCAAGAAACAGTTAAGAACCTATGGAGCATAGGGGCCTCAAGAAATCCAAAGAATGATGCAGCGTGATCATGCCAGTAGGCGGTTGGTTCTATTCTTATTGTCTTTAAATTTGTGATTTCAAGTTGAAGGATGAGGGTCTGTTTGGGACAACTTATAAGTGCGGGCTGCATTTTCAAAATGTTGTATCACCGTTTGGAAAAAAATGTTTCGACAGTTTATCTGAAATCACGGTTGAGTTTTTACATTAAACGCAGACCGCGGGCCAACCGCTGTAACAATTTTAATAATTTTAACATTGTAACAAGAATTGTGCTATGTAAGAATTAAGTTTGATGATAAGGTCAGGACACTATTGACACTATCTTCGTTGTCGAATAACTGATATGATATGACCACAATAGGACACTATTGATACTATCTTCGTTGTCGGATAACTGAGATGATATGACCACAATAGTGAGTAACTCTTCTAAGAATATGAAGCCGAACTTCGATGGCATCGTGATGTTGGTGTTGAATGAAGAAGTTCGCAGAAATTCTGTGAATTATGAATCTTCAAGTTTTGTATTAAATACAAACAATAGAGACCAAAATCTGAACATGAATATAAGTAGAGAAAAATTCAAGTCTAGGAAAGGAAAATCCAAGTCAAGAAGAAAAAATGATAGACAATAATGTTGAATTGTGAAAATAAAGGGCATTTTAAGAAAGATTGTAAATTTCCAAGGAAATTTGGCGGTGAACGGGAAATGAATCTCTCTACAATTCTCCACAAGCAAAATCCAAGGCGACTTCCTGGTGTAAATGTTGAATCTTGGATAGTAGATTTGGGCACCTCTTTTCACACAAGTCCCAAACAAGTGGTATTAAAAAAGTTTACTCATAGAGATCTAGGGAAAGCTGTTTTCGGCTTTTTGAAAAAGCATAAGTTGCCAAAACACAGTTAACCCAAACAGGCTAGGTGCGTTTTCAAAATGCCCCCGCACCAAATAAGCTGCCCCAAACGGACCCTAAATCGACGCAAAAGGCGACTCATTAGACCTAAAAAAACACATCACGTTCTCTATGTTTTACTTTTTCATCGTGCCACTTGTTCTTCTTCCCTCTCGCAACACTCTTCCGAAACCCTTGCACCCTCTCAGCCTCGCCTGAAACCCTCACACCCACCTTCCAAACTCTCTCCCGACACCCTCGCTCGAGAACCTCACCTGAGTCTGCGATCGCCATTGGAGCTAACTAGGACAGCAAGGAGCAAGCACACAACCCTTGATCAAAACTCCCATATTTCTCATCCTTCTGCTCTGATCCTATTTGAAAACATTGACTAAGTTATGTTTATTTGAGCAATTATTTTTTATTTAGTATTGTGGTTTGTATGTAAGAATTTGAAGTTTATGAGTTACATATGTATATACATAAGAATTGAGTGATATGAATGATAGTCTTTATAAAAATTGAAGTTTAGGTTTTAGCTACCTGTATACATAAGTATTGAGTGGTATGTATGAAAATCTATTTCATAGGTAATGTGGTATGCATGTAAAAAAAATAAAATTTGTGTGTTATATATATATATATATATATATATATATATATATATATATATATACTTATATATGAAATTTAATACAAAATTGAGTTGTGTATATGCATGTTAATATTCGTAAAAACTGAAGTTTAGGTGTTAGACATGTAAATACATTAAGGCGATATAGATGGGANTGAGTTGTGTATATGCATGTTAATATTCGTAAAAACTGAAGTTTAGGTGTTAGACATGTAAATACATTAAGGTGATATAGAATAGGATGTTATTATTAGAATTCAAGTTGGTTGTTTGAATTATAAGAATTAATTTGGGCTTGTTCAAATTGATGGTGATATATAAGGGCTTCAGTGTGCTTTTATGCCAGATCGACCGCTTTCTTCCACTCAATCGATTCTTTCTACAAAGATCTTGTGAAGGATAGAAGTGTCAGAGAGGAAGATTTCAATGTACTTTTCTCTTTTGAGATCATGCGAAAGAGTTTGGAGCAAAGTCTTGTAAGTTCTCTTGATTGTAAAGAGGCTATAGGAGTGAGTATTTTATACTTTTTTGACTTTTCATAGTGGTAATATCTTTTGGTGTGGCTCCATAATTTTTTACTATTATTGGGCTTCTATTTAAATATCATATTTTTATTTTCTTGAATCAATACAATCCTATTCTATAGTGTTGTTTTGATTTCTATTTGGATTGAAGCCCTACTAAAAGTATAGGACTTCCATCCTAACAAAGTACTATCAAAGCTAGAGTGTTTGAATTGAGTTGGAGCAATGACTAATGAAGCAATGTACAAAATAGGGAAGTTCAATGAGACAAACTTCACATTTTAGAGGATGCGAGTGAATGATTTGCTATATAAGAAAAACAAATATTTGCAACTACATGGTATCACCACGAAGCCCGTATGACTATGAAGGAATGAGAGGTGCTGGATTGAATAACCTTGTTTTTTATTCGTTTATCACTTTCCACGTTTGTTGTGTTTAATATTGTGAATGAGAATCATGGTGGATCTCATGAAGGCACTATAAAATATGCACAAAAAATATTCTGCTTCAAATAAAACTTTTCTAATGAAGATGTTATTCAACATGAAGATAGTGAAAGATAATTCAGTGACAAAACATCTGAGCGATTTCAACACTATAACAAATCAGTTGTGTTCTATAGGTATCTTGTTTGATGATAAGATTAGGGCACTATATATACTATCTTCATTGCTGGACAACTATGATGGTTTGTTTACGACAATAACTCTTATGGTAACGTGAAGTTGAGCTTTGATGACATAGTAGGGCTAATGCTAAATGAAGAAGTTCACAGAATGTTAGCTAATAGTGAATTTTTAGGTTATGCGTATCTCAACATATCACAACCAAATAAATGAAGTCAACAACACAAAACCAACAATGAATTGAAAATCAAACATATGTGAGACAATAAGACAAATTCTCATATATCAATCCCAAGCAGCAGACAATGATTAATGTTTGCATTATCAATTGAGCCTATAAATAGTGTTGGATTTCATCATAACTTAACTAAAATTAAGTCAAAAGAGAATATAGATTCAGTCTGTTTTTAAAAAGAAGAGTAAAACAAATGTATAAAATATTTGAACATCAAAATTTGTATAGCCTTATAATTAGATTAGATTTTCACATTTTAATATTCATTTTTGACGTTGTCTAATTTAAATATATATTTCATGTATAAGAGAATCAAAATGAGTGATGAAATTTTTAAAAATGCCTACTATTCCTTTCAGTCCAGACAACATGCACAATTGCAAATATATATATGTAAGTATATATTGGATATTTTGCATGTAAAATTATCAAAATAAGTAATCACCTGAAATAGATTGCTTCCAAAAAAAAGTTCTTACTAGGAACCACCACTCAAGTAATGAGTAGAATGAGAGAATTCAAAAAAATATGTGAGTATAAGATTCTATCATAGAGTGACAAAAAGTACAATATTGATTAACATGAATCTCTCTATTGAAGAGTATGTCATTTATTTTTAGGAGACCTATGACAATTTTTCACACAATCACAACAAATTAAGTGGAATGGCCATTGAACCAAACATACTTGCTCCAATCCAATTTGGGACAATCTTCACATGCTAAAGTGTAAATATATTAATGATCACAAAAAATCATTTCCGACACGTATGGACAGTCAACCATCAGCCGCCACATCGCCATCAACCTTATCGATGGATGACGTGGCAATAGTGGTTAACCGTCTGAACGTGCGGACACCTGAATACAATATTTCTTCTATTTGAAGCGCCTAATATCTAATATATACTGATAAATTCCATTTATAAATCCGATGATCAGTGAGGCCATGGATGTGAAAATGTTTAATTCATTCAGAGCCAGAATAATAATAATAATAATATTAATACATAACATTAGTGAATTACCCCATGTTACATTAAATTTCACTGCAATAATCCGATATCATTTTTTTTAAAAAAAATATAAAAAAAATAAAAAAAAGATTTAAAACAAAATTATAGCTCTTTAGACTTATGAACTATAAGACTTCACTGTTTATTGAAAGTAGCATAGCAATGATTTAGCATTACCAGTAGACAAATGAATTCTACATGCATACCACCCGATTCCTACAAGTTAGATATTTACATTTACAAGACTTTGCAGTCATAAACGTAGATGTGAAAAATATGCATTCCACTTTTAAGAAGGCATCAATAATAGTATTTTCAATGTAATATTAAAGATTTGAGGGTCACAAATGTAAATATGAAAGATCAGGTTTTAGATATATAAGCACATGAAATGTGTGATACATATGTAGATGCCCCCATTTATTTTTAAGTTAGCCATCTTCTAATCATACACTACAAGCATGGGCCGAAAAGATGCTCAAATTGTTCTATGGATAACAGCAAATTAATTATTTAACCAAAATGAATTATCAGCAAACAATCAACTTACAGTGCATCAAAATGGCCCATTTAGCATTCATAGGACATCAAATGCTGGCGACTGAACAAACNAATGCATCAAAATGGCCCATTTAGCATTCATAGGACATCAAATGCTGGCGACTGAACAATCATTGCATGATTATAAAAGCTACGTTTCGTGCATGTACAAATTTAATATCTGGAACATGCCCCATCAGCTCATAGCTACGGCTACGAGNATATACTTGCTCCAATCCAATTTGGGACAATCTTCATATGCTAAAGTGTAAACATATTCATGAGAACAAAAAATCATTACCGACACATCTGGACAGTCAGCCATCAACCGACACATCTGGACAGTCAGCCTTATCAGTAGATGATGTGACAGTAGTGGTTAACCATCTGAACGTGCGGAGATCTAAATACAATATTTCTTCTATTTGAAGCTCCTAATATCTAATATATACTAATAAATTCCATTTATAAATCCGATGATCCGTGAGGCCATGGATGTGAACATGTTTAATTCATTCAGAGCCAGAATAATAATAATAATAATATTAATAGTAAATATTAGTGAATTCCCCCATGTTACGTTAAATTTCACTGCAATAATCCGATATATTTTTTTTTTAATAAAAATTTAAAAAAAATAAAAAAAAATTTAGAACAAAATTATAGCTCTTTAGACTTGTGAATTATAAGAAGTTCACTATGTAAATATGTTTATAAGAAGTTCACTATGTAAACACTAAACCAACTTGAAGTAGATTGAACATGAATGAAGATGTTTCACTATAAGAATTCACTGTTTATTAAAAGTAGCATAGCAATGATTTAGCATTACCAGCAGACAAATGAATTCTACATACATACCACCCAATTCCTACAAGTTAGATATCCACATTTACAAGACTTTGCAGCCATAAACGTAGATGTGAAAAATATACATTCCACTTTAAAGAAGGCATCAATAATAGTATTTTCAATGTAATATTAAAGATTTGAGGGTCACAAATGTAAATATGAAAGATCAGGTGTTAGATATATAAGCACATGACATGTGTGATACATATGTAGATGCCCCCATTTATTTTTAAGTTAGCCATCTTCTAATCACGATCGTTACATTACAAGCATGGGCCGAAAAGATGCTCAAATTGTTCTATGGATAACAGCAAATTAATTATTTAACCAAAATGAATTATCAGCAAACAATCAATTTACAATGCATCAAAATGGCCCATTTAGCATTCATAGGACATCAAATGCTGGCGACTGAACAATCATTGCATGATTATAAAAGCTACGTTTCGTGCATGTACAAATTTAATATCTGGAACATGCCCCATCAGCTCATAGCTACGGCTACGAGTCATTTTTTTCAGCTAAATCACAAAAATTACAAACAGACGAAATTAATAGAAACCCCACAAAAAATAAAAAGGAAAAATGATGAAAAAATTAAAATAAGAAAAGGGGAGGAATATTTACATTTACCTGATAAGCAAATTGAGATATAACTCAGTAAATTAAAGCTACAAAACAGTGTTGATATGGAGAGCTTTCAGCAGTGCAGTCGCCATTTGCTGAACAAGAACCTGTCCGGATCTCTGTCCATCCCTTCGCTCTTCGATCAAATTCTGAAGCTTCTGAGGGAGGTCATTTTCCACTATCAGCTGCTTCGGTCTTGGATGGTGCTCATAGACAGCCTTCACAAGC
>JXCR01133915.1:65082-79799 GCA_002079205.1 Phalaenopsis hybrid cultivar | reverse complement strand
ATGAACCCAAATTTATCACAGCTAAGAATTTCAAGTTAAAGCATAGGAAGAAGGAGAGTTAAGTAGAGATTAACAACTGCACCATAAAATACCATTTAGTTGCACGCCATAAAAACTACTTCGGGAAAAGGTTGGAAGTCATTATGATACAATGAAAGTTGAGAAACCATAGCATTGACAATAATGTGAAGTTGTTTTAGATTGATGTAATTCTAAGGATTAATCAGTTAGTAGTAGGCTTACTCAGATTAAATTATGTTGTCCCTTAAAAATACAAAATACATTTATGAAAATTCTCTCTCTGCCAATTTCCATCCAAAGAAAAAAAGCAAAGTTGATGGTGGGACCAAATAAGTGTAAGTTTGGGGGGGTTCGGAGATTAAATTGAAATCCTGAGAAAATGAAAAAAAAATTAAATTTTAACGATTCCTCTTGATGCAAACACTTTAATTTCTTATAAGGGATGCATAATGACAAACCTCCAACGCATGCTACTGTTGGTAATTTTAGAAGAGTTCAGATCCTTCACGCTGTACTAAGAATTACTTAAAAGATTAACAAATGAAAGTGACGACTTGTGAGACCTCTGGTAAACATATCATGTAAAATTAGGTCCAATTAGATAAGCAATAAAGTTTGGGCATCCTTATAACCAATGAATTTGCTCATTTGTGCAATTAAAAAAAAAAATTAGGTAAGCTTGATCTCTCCAATGGACAAAATGACAAGCATGCTTATGTTAGATGCAATGCACTGAAATATTTTATAAGAAACCTGTACCATTTTTTCTTTTTCAACATAAAAAGCTTAATAAGGATCTTTCATCAAATGTATCAAAACAAAAAGATTCAATTTATAAGGGGATATATGTGCTTTAGCTATCATTTGAGCTGGAAACGCTATCAGCCGTATTTATGGTAGCACACTTTAGAAGCCATAATTATAAAGAAAAAAGGTAAGCCAGTAATTCCTTAGATGATTCTAGTTTTCTTTTCACACTGATTTAAATTAAGCAAATAATGGAAGTGCCACAGATGATTAGCAGCCGTTGTCTTTATAAGATGAATCCAGAAGAAATATTTTAGATATAATTATGTTAGTTAATTAGACAAATAAAAGATTAAGAAGAAAAAAAAGAAATCTTTGTAGAGAGAGAAGTTCGAATTTCAGCTTGTTCTTAGCCATAAGCATATTGAATAGTAAATTAATTGAAGGGAAAGAACATTAAAGTCAAGCCTAGGNCAATAACTTCTCAAGCGATGAGCAGAATTCAAATCTCAACCCATTCTTTAACACTATATCAAATCTCACAAACCTCAAAGAGCTTGAGCTATCTGGAAACAACCTTGGAGGTAGGATTCCTGTGACAATAGGTCAACTAAGTGTCAATCTTACAGAGATTGATCTTGGAGAAAATTCTATCCATGGAAGCATCCCAACAAATGTTTCCAATCTCTCAAAACTCATGCTGCTCGACTTATCAAACAATTTTTTGAATGAAACCATTCCCATGGAATTGATTCTTCTGCCCAATCTACAAAGGCTGTGGCTCTCTAATAATTTGTTAAGTGGCCCAATTCCTTCACCTCCTCGTGTTCTAAATAGTATAGGGCTGTTAGATTTATCAAGAAACAAGCTTTTTGGAGCCATCCCAACCTCTCTATCAAACCTAACTCAGCTGAGAACTCTCATACTTGATAGAAATTGCCTTTCAGGACATATACCTCCAAGTCTAGGAAGCACAAAGCTAGAACTCCTTGATTTGTCCCACAATAGGCTTGCAGGAATAGTACCTGTAGAAGTTGCAAGTTTGAGCTCAATGGCCTTTTACTTCAATTTGTCACACAATTTTCTTGGAGGAATGCTCCCCATTGAGCTGGGTAATATGAACAAGGTCAGAGCCATAGACCTTTCATCAAACAACTTCTACAGAAGTATTCCGCCCACTCTTGCAGGTTGCGAAGACGTTGAGGTGCTTAACTTGTCCAACAATAGTCTTCAAGGTGCAGTCCCTTCATCCTTGGGGCATTTACTGAACCTCCAATCCTTAGACCTCTCATCAAATTTCCTCTCAGGAGAAATTCCAGATTCTCTTCAACAATGCTCCAGCCTCAAGCAACTTGATCTTTCATTCAACAACTTCAGTGGAGCAATACCCAGTGGTGGGGTTTTTGACATATTAACATTTGAATCTATTGAAGGAAACCATTTCTGTGGACAAATTCCAGGGCTTCCCAATTGTAAGCATGGGGCTCGAATAAGAATAAATTCTAGAAGATCCTTTGCCCTGCTCATAATCTCTGTCTCCCTGTCTGCTTTCTTCCTTACAGTCATAACAGTGGTTGGTTACAGGAATATTAAAACTGCATTGATTAATACTTTCAACACTGTTTCAAGTAAATCAGTTCCTTATCTATCAACAAATTACCCAAGGATTACATACAGAGAACTTTTTGAAGCAACAAGAGGATTTCGCGAAGAAAGACTGATTGGTTCTGGGAGTTTTGGGCGTGTTTATAAAGGAATCATGGGTGATGGAACAGTGGTTGCTGTAAAAGTTCTTCAATTACATAGCAGTAACTCAACGAGGAGCTTCAACAGAGAATGTCAGGTCCTCAAGAGAATTCGGCACAGGAACTTAATAAGGATCATAACAGCTTGCAGTCTTGCAAATTTTAAAGCTCTAGTGCTTCCTTTCATGACTAACGGTAGCTTGGAGAACCATTTATACCCACAAGAGCAGAATTCGGGAATCTCAGAGCTGAGCATCATGGATTGTATAAGTATCTGCAGTGACATTGCTGCGGGTATGGCATATTTGCACCACCATTCTCCAGTTCAGGTCATTCACTGCGATTTGAAGCCAAGTAATATTCTTCTCAATGATGACATGAATGCTCTTGTATCAGATTTTGGAATTTCTAGACTGGTGATGACAGTTACAGAGGAGAATCCCTTTGGTGAGAGCACAACAAATTCAGCAGCAAACCTGCTTTGTGGATCGATTGGGTACGTTGCTCCTGGTAAGTTAACGTCTTTAAAATGGTTTGTTGAAATTATTTTGATATAAGTAATAATTTATGAATGAAATTGTAGAAAATAAAACATGAAGATTGAAGTTTCTTTGCCTTTTCTTTCAATAAAACTTTATAGCAATGAAACATGAAAACTTTCATCAGTTTGTAAAAGAGAAAAGTGTCAAAATGATCCCTTGATTTTTCACAGGGGATCATGTAGTCCTAGAATCTATACAATGCTAATTTAGTCCAAAGATTTTTTTAATATAGGTTAAAATAATCCCCGGACCCTTTAAAGATAGGACAATTTCAGCACCCATTGGAAAAAATTCCGGGGATTAATTTAGCATCTTTATGGACTATGGGACGAAAATAGCCTCAAGTAGATAGTCAGAGGACCATTTTAGCACTCATGCTCATTTCTAAAACCGGCTACAATTAGATAATAGATACACAATGATAAATCCACAATATAGACAATTTTTTTCTCACATCTTCCTGCAACTAAAAATCAGCATTCATATAGTTTTTTTATAAATTTTTTAGATCACATATTTATCCTATAAATATTCTCTGATATCAAGATACATCATAAAAGTGAATCCAGTTAGCTGACACTTCGACATTGATATATTAGTGACAAATAAAGTTTAGGAATGAATCTATAAAGTGAAATTAGGTAGCTTTTCTTCATAAAACAAGAAAGATAGCAAATACTGACAGTAAAGTCTTTACAACAGATGAAAGCAGAACGGATCCATATTGTAATTTCTAGTGCTCGTAGGCAAAAGCTATTTGTTCTCTCAGAATATATTTACAGAGAAGCTGAAATAAATGTTCAAACTTCTACACAAACAGATACAAACCAAGGCAGCATAAGATAAGCTCAGGAATAAAAGTAAAAATAAATAAATAAATAAATAAATAAACATGGTTAAAATTAAAGCAGCTTAGTAATAACAAAGTTGATGTTATATCAAGTAACGATAATCCAAAAAATAATCATAAATCGAATACGATCTGACACTTATGCTTAGGAACTGCTCTAAATTAACTAAAATATGCATGTTAGATGCAATCAAATATACATATGAATCTCACACCAAAAAAAAATCTGTTTGCATGAAATATCAAGAGTACGGATATGGGAGAACTGCATCAACAAAGGGTGATGTCTACAGCTTTGGTGTTCTTGCCCTTGAAATGGTCACAAGGAAGAGACCTACTGATGATATATTCACGGAAGGATTAATTCTGCCGAAATGGGTTAGAAACCATTTTCCTACTCAGCAAGAAAAGATTATCAGCTCAACAATAATGCAAGAACTACAGAATCAGAGCCAAGAAAAAAGAAACATGTGGGAAGTTGCAATCAAGGAGCTGATTGAACAAGGGATTCTCTGCACACAAGAGACCCCTTCAATGAGGCCAACAATGACTGATGTTGCAGAAGATTTGGAAAGACTTAAAGGATATTTAGGAGATGTATCTTCATCAACAGCTGCAGGAGAACAGCACCGGTAAATTTTAATCCTGTTTGGTTACACAAGCCAGCAGTTTTGCATAAACATTGTAATTGTAAAACAGTTGAATCAAGGGTTTTAACTGAAATATAAACAGATGATTGCCGCAAAATTGGCAGATTAAAATGAAGTATACATTATTATCGTAAATGATGACATACTGTCTAGCCTAAGTTAGGCAGCTAGTATACTTTTTGGATTTTCTTCTGAAAGTTTGATTGATGGAATTTGAACAAACAAGCTATAATTCCAGGAAAGCCAAATGAAGAAGAATGAGCATTATAGAGAAATAAGTTTAACTCGGTCTTATGGAATTAACGGTAAATGGAAGAAAAGAAACCATGATTACATCAAAGTAAACAAGCAAAACATTCAAAAATAACTACTGACAGAGATCTCATCATAACCTATAATTAAATGGTTGTCCTAATCTTCCAACCGTGTAACATTTTACGTGAATGCTCTCTTCATCTTTATTGGTTCAATCTTGTAAGCGTTTAAGCTCTTTGTGCCTGTTCCTAATTCAAATCTCACCTCGCACCTCATCGACTACCCCTCAAGGTTTGGCTTATGTTTTCCCCCTCGTTAGGATTAATCCTTCGTTGTCATTGATTTAGATGGTCGTTGATTCCCTGTGATTCATCCTACTTTCAGAGCATCTATGATTGTTGTTTCTCTTACTGATTGCGCTCCTTGGCTTTTCATCGAAGTTGCAGGGAGTTGAAGCTTCATGATCTCAACGGCCTTTATCCAGTACTTATTCCTTTTATTTTTTCTCCACAGCACAAAAAATCCTCCACTTTTCATGAAGCCTCTATTATTCTCAAAAAAGTTGAGATCTTCGAGCTAGCTAATCCATTCTTTTTCACTGATGTAAGTTCTCTCCGGAGCATTCTAATCATAAAACTGTTCATGACAAACATGCATTTGGCGCTAGACAGCTCTATTGGACTTTGTTATCATAATAATATTATTATTATATTATTAAAATTATGCTATACTTTTCTTGCATTGATCTTAATATGTGACTTTTTGGCACGCATGTTAAAGTCGCCTCCTCAATTTAACTCATAAATAGAACAATCACTCAGGTTTTGGTTGTTTTTTCTCGACTTAGGTTACATCCACATAAGTGTTGCTTTCTAGTCAACATTAAGTTCTCCAAATTCTGTCTTTAGTGAACCCTTGCAACTGGATGCTGCTATCTCTCAAGATTGTTTGTGCCTAGAGATATGGTTGAAATGGTTATTACTATACCTCAGCATAAAGAGGTCTGAATTGGATCCTCCTCTTATGATTACTGACAGAAGGATAAATTTGAAGGGATTCTTATGTTATTCCTTCAAAAATTCTTAATACAATTATTCTGAATATTTAATGGCGTAACCTTGAGCTAAAGATATCACCATTTATTGATCCTTACATTCATGAACAAGCTAAGCATACAGGTGATCATTATCTATATTCGTGTGGAGCGGATGAAGTTTCAACTCTTCAATTTAAGCATTCACGTAAAATTTGGAGGAAATTCTAAATCGTATTATGGAACCAGAGAATTCAAAGTCTCCCCTTCTTGTGCTAAGCCAAAAGGAGCTTATCAAATTTGCATCCAAGAACATTAATCCAGATCCTACAAATGAGTTAGTCTCTCACCCCTTTCTTATTTTTAAGGATGTTAACGCCACAGATTATAATCAGCTTCATGATTCAAATGATATTTTATTTAGTACAGAAGACCAAATGTATAAGAAGTTTCAAATCTTATTTTTCGGAGGATAGAAATGGAGAAAAATATCATTCGCAAAGAATCACTAGATTGTAAGCTAGGCACTTCAAATGAAGAGCTTTCCAGGGATCTACTCGCCTAATTAAGAGAACACGTTTTCTTTAGTTGCACATTTTCTTTAATTGTGTGTGTGTGTGCGCGCGTGTGTGGATGGTGTGTCATCAAGCAATTCATTGTATTGTACCTATTTTATCATCTAGTGAAAATTTTATAATTTAAGAAAGATATTATCATAATGAATCAATATATGATTATTATGATAATAAGTATGAAAAAGCGCGCTCCTCATATTTATGTCATGATGCCCATGATCCGGCGGTCTCTCCTTAATTGGCCCGGCCCGGCCTAGGGAAGCCGAAACCCCGGTTTCTGACTGGGATGATTACAGCTCTTGGGTGGGGCCCATTATGCCCCTAATCACGTATGGGAGGAAATATATTAGGGGGTTTGGGGAGGAAAGTTTGAATGTGTTTTGGGAGAAAAGTTTGATGTATTTTGGGGGTGTTTTATTTGAGCTAATCACCTAGAGTTTGCTTTCATGTTTTGGATTTCTCGATTTTCTTTTTGTCTTTTTGTTCCTAGCGGCGTCTAGGGATTGTGGAGAGTCAACTGCCTTTCAAATTATAGATCACCCACCATATCTTATTTGCTTGCTTGGAGATAATCAAAATTAGCCCTAACTTGGGTTTTCCCACATATTTATAGTAATTTGTTCCCTGATTTTCGCTCTGATTTGTATCATAGTATCAGAGAAAGATTTGTGAGAGATTGCAACAAAGAAATTTGTGGCTTCGGAAGAAAGATATCAAGAAGAAGTAGGGTAAATTAAATTTGGGATAGAGGAAATATTCTCAATCATAGAAGAAAGATTTTCCTCCATGGAAAACCAGCTTGAGAGCTTGAAGGAGATGATGAGAAAACTTCTTGAGATGCAATACTGGAGAACTTGCTCATGCCAAGTTTTGTGATGGATGTTATAATCTAAAGCCGTTTTCCATTAGGTTAACTAAAACCTAATCCGAAGGGTAACAGAGGAAGATGTATCAGGCTTCTTTGAGCGGGTAATCCATTAGTTGGACATGCTGGAGAATAACAGAGACCTAACTCCAAAGTGTTCAGCTTTTGTATTTATGTCTACTTCTTATTGTGTTTCTATATCTGCTTTCTGGAATATAACAGTGGTTGCAATGCACTTTGTATTGCAATTCTAGCATTTTCTTTTCTGAATTCCCCTTTCTTCAGTTTCTTTCTTTGGCCTAAATTGGTTTCTTGTAAATGAAAACTATGTTTTAGAAAATGATGTTTGATTTCGCTTTTTTTAAGCATGAGTTTCCCACAACAATTTTGGGAGAGCTTTGAGAAGGTTTTTAGTGTTTAAAAGTAATGTTGTCATGTTACGTTATCCATCTATATTCTATATTCAGAAAACTTCTTGCTTACAAAGTATGGATTCTTACCTCAAGCAACGGTTTATGAGGCTCTTCTGAATGGCATTTTTTTGTGATATGTACATGTGACATACAGAAGGTTGGTTTTACGTGGGTAAAAGGAAACCAAGAACTCATTTTTTTACAAGATCTATTATCTTCTTATAGTGACAGATTCGTTGGTTGGTGTAGCGAGTTGCTCGTGACATGCTTCGTCCGCATTTTAAAATTAATATTATCATACTTTTAATTGTAATTTTCATAGGCTTGTTTTTTAGGAATCTTGATACTAATCTTAAGTGATGTGTATATTCTTTTTTTGTACTGTTATGAAGTGATTTTTTTGTCTAAACTATCAAATATATAGTTATGACAGTTTTGTTGCAAATAACACTATTGCACATGAGTTGAATTGTCATTTATCCAGAAACAACTGCAAATCAGTTGTTTTCCAAAAGCACAAAACAAACAACCAATCAGCTTATCCGGATCAGTTATTGATCAGCAGCTTATCTGGATATGTTGTTTATCAGTAGATTATTGACAAGCTGCAGCTGCCCCAAACAAACCCTTAATCTCTCTTAATATAAACCCTTGACCAAAATAATAATAATTGATTTCATTAAGTTTTAAATTCATTAGTTACAATAATTTTAAGTATCTCCTTGTTCTTAAATAATGTTATCAAAATATTTCATTTTCAATCATTTGGAGTCATTTTAGTCTTCAAATGTCCATTAAGAGAATAACTAGACAAATCAACATAAATTACTCGTAACTTTTCAGATCTCAATAGGGTATCAATTTAGAACATAAGATTTACTTTTATACATCTTCAGAGCTAACTTCATTCATTTTTTAATCTTAATCATATATATATATATATATATTAGATAAAGCCCAAAGGCTAATATTATAAATAGAAATAAAGATACAGATATAATGTGTGGGAGGGTCCAAGCATGGCACCCTGCCTACACGACAACCAGAAATGGTTCCAAAATGAGAAAATACAGAAAAGTACATGAGAGACGTAAAGAAAAAGCCTAAAAGTATCGAAATACGTAGTATCAGGTAGCTAGAGAGCGACCCAATTTGGCATTGCCTCTACCTCTAGTTCTAGGGAAGGAGCCAACTAATAAATTGGTAAGATGGGTGTCATTGTCAGTAGTAACCAATGTATCATCCAATAAGTTTCCAAGCTCGAGTCGACCTCCATTCTTCTTCTTCCTCCTGAATAGGTCTGTCATTCCTCGTCCGAAGATTGACTCACCTGATCAGTGGATTGGTCTAAAGTGTGTTGGACATATGTAGGTTTTTGAATAGTAGAAGCAGCTACATGTACCAGTTGATTTTTTATTGAATCAAGGGAGCACTCTCATGTGTCTTGTCATGTAAGTGAGTTTTCTTCAATAACAATGGGTGGTAAAAGCACTGTTGTATTTGTAGTTGTAGTATGGTGTTCTTCGTCAGGAATTGTTCTGTTGGAAAGAGGATCAGGTTACATCTTCTCAACAGAGATGGTAGGTAGTTGATCTGTAGCAATCTCCAACCTTAAATGAGGATGCAAGGGATAACAAATGGTAGAACTGTGGCCAAACATATTGCAATGAGAGTAATAAGAAGGGTGAGGTTCTATTTCAACATTTTGCCAATACCCGTTGTGAGTGGTTCCAATCCATATCTCATCCGGAGCTGGTTGAGTGATATCCCTCTCAACTAACACATAAGCCACAGAGGATCTGGTGACAGCAAGCGTAGGACTATCAACCTTGAGAGGCTTACCGTAAGCAGTTGCTGAGTGAAGAATTTTTAAGTTGAGCTGATGTAATATTAACCCCAGAAATTTTATCCAAACAGGAATGATAGAGGACTCAGCTTTTGGATCAAAATCAACAGTTCACTTCAAAATTTTCATATGATGACAAAAAATGTGAGTGTAATCAACACCGTGAGATAACTGAATCAGTATGTGTCGACCATCAAGTAGACTGATATTTCAACTGCCCAACAGCTTCATAACATCAAATTCTTTTCGAATGATCTCAAGTTTTGGGTGACCATAAAGAAATTTCCCCACTATAGCAAAATGTCAAGAAGATACAAGAGTATTGGTTTCAACCTCTGTGAGAATAAGAGCAGACTTATCATTTTTTTCTAAGTTTTTTAATGAATGTGTGATCACCACTACCTTCAAGAGCTTCGTGGAAAGATTGTGAAACATTGCAAGACTTACCTATATCAAAATCAGTCTCTGAACTTGAAAGAGAAACATGTGTAGAAATAAGGAAGTCATCGGCAAATACAGTGGTAAACGGATAGTCGATGCCATCCCCACCGACAAGATGACAACTGTGTGTCGGGCAGCAAAGCAACATTTATCTGGAAAAGCGAAGTCGCATCGTTAAGAAGATAGCAAAGACGCGTAGAAGAACGACAGCGAAGGGACGCCTGCAAGTGAGATGTCGTGCAGGACGCAAACCGCGACAGCACGAGGCATCATCAAACCGCGGGAGACGTCGTCTATTACAGAGACGACGAGAGCGAGCATAGACAACAAAGACGTCTGCTGCGAGCGAATGTCTCGAGAAAAGCTGTGAATAAGTGAGAAACTGAGGAAATCACTGCTGGGAATCGCGCAGAGCCCACTGTCGCTGCTGACGCCCATTCAATCCATATATATGTGTGTGTGTGTGTACCCCGCCTGTTGTTTGACTTCCACGGTATAAGACCCCTCAGGTCAGGGGTCAAATCCTCTCAGACATTGTTGATCTTAAAGAGGTGGTACTCAAATTGTAGGCACATTAGGGGTGGTTGGAGGCTAATATAATAGCCCCTGAACATTCCTTTATATATATAACACGGCATGTCTTCGTTCTCGCTCTGCTAGGGTTTCGCCTCACGGTGAACCCTAGCCTCTGCTATGGCATTTTTTCGCTCCTCTATTTTTGAAAAGGTTCGTCGAGCTAGTCGCGGGCCCGATCGCGGTTCGTCGAGCTTTTTCATCTCTTTCGCAAGCTTAGACGACGTTGATTGCGCACTCGTAGAAGACGGCGGATGTTCCTCTACTTTAGTCGTCTGCTTCTGCGGCGTCTTTGTGCCGCTTTCTGCGTGTGGTTGTCTTGCGCTCAAGTTGCGATAGTTTTGCGCAGTCGGCAACATTCCTCTTGTGCGCAGCTTTGCTCCAGACGAACCGAGCCCGACAGTGCCAACAGCTTCCTCACTAATCTTGTGAGGGAGATGGCATCGACGCTCTATTCCTATGCAAATGCCCTTACCTGCGACTTGTCTATTCCTGCTCGTGTCCTTCCTCCAGGTTCAGAGTCTGCTTTTGCTATCGGTAAGTCCTGCAATGTTCCACAATCGTACCACGAGGCTGCTGAAGGTGGTGGTGATTACACTTTTATTAAAAAGCTTGAAAAAGAAATGGAAAGCTTGCACTTATTCTCACTGAGGTTGAAACTGGTACTCTAGTGTCCTCTTGGCGTTTTGCTCTAGTGGGAAAATTTCTTTATGGTCTTCCAAAACTGGAGATCATTAGGAAAGAATTTGATGCTATGAAACTATTGGGCAGTTGGAACATTGGACTGCTAGATGGTCGACATATACTTATTCAGCTATCTCACGATTTTGATTAAACTCGCATTTTCTCTCAAAAAATTATCAATATCGACAATCGTTTTATGAAAATTCTGAAGTGGACTGTCGGTTTTGATCCAAAAGCGAAGTCCCCTATCATTCCAGTTTGGATAAAGTTTCCAGGATTAAAATTACATCTGTTCAACATGGAAATCCTCTACTCTTTAGCAACTGCTTACGATAAGTCTCTTAAGTTGGATAGTTCTACTCTTGCTGTCACCAGACCCTCTGTGGCTTTTGTGTTAGTTGAGAGAGATATCACTCAACCAGCTCCGGATGAGATATGGATTGACACTATTCACAACGGGTATTGGCAAAAGGTTGAAATAGAACCACATCCTCCTTATTGCTCTCATTGTAGTATGTTTGGCCACAGTTCTACTATTTGATATCGCTTGCATCCTCATCTAAGACCGAATGTCGCTAAAGATCAGTCACCTACCATCTTTGCTGAGAAGGTTCAATCCGATCCTCTTTCCAACATCGCAGTTCCAGATGAAGAACACCTTACTACAAGTACAGATCCAAATGTGTTGATACCACTTACTGTTATTAAAGAAAATGACCCACTTACACGTCAAGACACACAAGAGTGTTGTTTCAACCCAATAGAAGATCAGCTGGTACAACAAATAGTTGTTTTTAATGCTCAACAACCTACACATATCCTGCACACTTCAGACCATTTTGCTGATCAGGCGAGCCAATCTTCGGATGAGGAATGACATGTCTATACGAGGAAGAAAAAGAACTCGAGCTAGGGTATCTATTGGATGATACATTGGTTACTACTAGCAATGACACTCATCTGACCAATTTATTAGCTAGCTCCTTCCCTAGAACTAGAGGCAGAGGCAAGGCAAAATCGGGTCGCTCTCCAACTACCTGATACTCANATATATATATATATATATATAACACGGCATGTCTTTGTTCTCGCTCTGCTAGGGTTTCACCTCACGGTGAACCCTAGCCTCTGCTACAGCATTTTTTCGCTCCTCTGTTTTTGAAAAGCTTCGTCGAGCTGCTCGCGGCCCCAATCGCGGTTCATCGAGCTTTGTCAACTCTTTCGCAAGCTTCGACGACGTTGATTGCGCACTCGTTGATGACGACGGACGTTCCTCTGCTTTCGTCGTCTGCTTTTACGGCGTCTTCGTGTCGCTTTCTGCGCGCGGTCGTCTTGCAGTCAAGTTGCGATAGTTCTGCCCAGTCGGCAACATTCCTCTTGTGCGCAGCTTTGCTCCAGACGAACCGAGCCTGACAGCACCAACAACTTCCTCACTTATCTTGTGAGGAAGATGGCATCGACGCTCCGTTCCTATGCAAATGCCCTTACCGGCGACTTGCCTATTCTTGCTCGTGCCCCTCCTCCAGGTTCAGAGTCTGTTTTTGCTATCGGTAAGTCCTGTAATATTTCACAATCGTACCACGAGGCTGTGAAGGTGGCGGTGATCTTACTTTTATTAAAAAGCTTGGAAAAAAAATGGGAAGCCTGCACTTATTCTCACTGAGGTTGAAACTCGTACTCTAGCGTCCTCTTAGCGTTTTGCTCTAGTGGAGAAATTCCTTTATGGTCTTCCAAAATTGGAGATCATTAAAAAAGAATTTGATGCTATGAAACTATTGGGCAGTTGGAACATTGATCTGCTAGATGGTCGACATATACTTATTCAGCTATCTCACGATGTCGATTACACTCGCATTTTGTCTCGAAAAATTATCAAGATCGATAATCATTTTATGAAAATTCTGAAGTGGACTGTCGGTTTTGATCCAAAAGCGGAGTCCCCTATCATTCCAGTTTGGATAAAATTTTCAGGGTTAAAATTACATCTGTTCAACATGAAAATCCTCTACTCTTTAGCAACTACTTACGGTAAGTCTCTCAAGGTGGATAGTCCTACGCTTGTTGTCATCAGACCCTCTGTGGCTTCTGTGTTAGTTGAGAGAGATATCACTCAACCAGCTCCGGATGAGATATGGATTGACACTATTCACAACGGGTATTGGCAAAAGGTTGAGATAGAACCACATCCTCCTTATTGCTCTCATTGTAGTATGTTTGGCCACAAATCTACTATTTGCTATCGCTTGCATCCTCATCTAAAACCAAATGTCACTAAAGATCAGTCACCTACCATCTTTGCTGAGAAGGTCCAATCCGATCCTCTTTCCAACATTGCAGTTCCAGATGAAGAACACCTTACTACAAGTACAGATCCAAATGTGTTGATACCACTTAATGTTATTGAAGAAAAAGACCCACTTACACGTCAAGACACACGAGAGTGCTGCTTTGACTCAATAGAAGATTAGCTGGTACAACAAGTAGTTGTTTTTAATTTTCAACAACCTAAACATATCTTGCACACTTCAGACTATTATGCTGATCAGGCGAGTCAATCTTCGGATGAGGAATGACAAGCCTATGCGAGGAGGAAGAAAAAGAACGGAGGACGACTCGAGCTAGGGAATCTATTAGATGATACATTGGTTACTACTGGCAATGGCGCTGATCTGACCAATTTATTAGCAGGCTTCTTCCCTAGAACAAGCAGAGGCAAGGCAAAATCGGGTTNGCAACCATTCCATAAAAATTTTTGAGCTACACGTAAATAATTCATAAAAACCACTAAGCTTTTTTTAAGAGGCTCTTCCCCAACTTCTATAAAATGTGAACTAATAACATTGGGGACATCATCTCTTCATGTCTAAGGTTATTCTTCATATTACGGCACAGAGCTTATGTAAGCGTCATCGTGTNTATAGAAGACCAAATGTATAAGAAGTTTCAAATCTTATTTTTCGGAGGGCAAAAATGGAGAAAAATATCATTTGCAAAGAATCATTAGATTGTAAGCTAGGCACTTCAAATGAAGAGCTTTCCAGGGATCTACTCGCCTAATTAAGAGAACACGTTTTCTTTAGTTGTCACATTTTCTTTAATTGTGTGTGTGTGTGTGCGTGTGTGTGGATGGTGTGTCATCAAGCAATTCATTGTATTGTATCTATTTTACCATCTAGTGAAAATTTTATAATTTGAGAAAGATATTATCATAATAAACCAATATATGATTATTATGATAATAAGTACGAAAAAGCGTGCTCCTCATATTTATATCATGATGCCCATGATCCGGCGGTCTCTCCTAGACTGGCCTGGCCCGGCCTAGGGAAGTCGAAACCCCGGTTTCTAACTGGGATGACTACAGCTCTTGGGTGGGACCCATTAAGCCCCTAATCACGTATGGGAAGAAAGATATTAGGGGGTTTGGGGAGGAAAGTTTGAATGTGTTTTGGGAGAAAAGTTTGATGTATTTTGGGG
>JXCR01133915.1:13724-34294 GCA_002079205.1 Phalaenopsis hybrid cultivar | reverse complement strand
GTGGTGTCCGCCTCGTTTTAGTTCGACCTATTTCCGTCCTCTTTTGGAGTTTCGCGTGTGCGGTATCGACTTCTAACACTTAGAAGGATGAAACCGACATGAGGAAACCCAAAATGGATTCCTATAGGACCTTTTCGAGCCTTAGGGTAGCCTTCTGCACAATTCGCACTCCTGCGCGCACCGGCTTAGCAATTCGGAGAGTTGACGTAGCCGATCGCCGCAATTCACATTGCCTCCGCTGTTACTTGTCGAATGCTCGAGTAAACCTTTTGGTACGATCGATCGCGGGTCAATATTTTGTGAAATTTGAATTTCGACGCGTTTTGACCCGATTGTCGACGACGTCGTCCGAGCGACCCCGGATGACGAAACGGACTGCGCCAACGCGTCCGGAACGTCGATTTTGCCCGGGGAGGACACCCATTTTGTCGCGTCGTCGCGCGCGAATAAATCGTTTTAATTAATATCTATATATATATATATATTTAATATATATATTTATATATATATTAGTTAACTTTTTTTCTTTCCTCTTTAATCCCTAGCTGTCTCCCCTGCGCTCGAGCTCTGTCTCCCGCAGCTCTCCCGTTCGCGCGTCTGGCCCTTTCCCTTTCTCGGTCTCGAGCCGTGCGAGCTCTTCCTCCTCCACGCGAGGGAAGCGTTGACCTCGTCCGTCCTTCCCTGTTCTTCTTCTGCCCGCGGCCTTCCTTCCCGATGCCGCGCCAGTCCCTTGAGCCGTGGGTTTTCTTCTCTCGGCAACTTGACTCTGGGAGGCTTGTTCCCTGGTACACTAGAGTGGCATTCTTCTTCTCCTCTTCCCGATACTTCTCTCTTTGCCACTGGCCTCGGCCGCTCGGTCCGAGAGGCGCTGTTGGCTTCGTCTTCTGTAGGCAGGGAAGATCCTCTTTTGGCTTTTGTCCCGATTCGAGTGCCGTGGACATTGGGGTGGCTTTCTTTTCTCTTCTTCTCTATTCCCTGCCTATAAGGAGAGTTCCTGGCTGTTTGGTTGGGGTTGTTGAAAGTTTAGCTAGAGGAGAGGAAAGGAGATTTTGAGGGGGAAGCTTTTTTCTTTGAGAAGCTTTTTGTGCTGCTGTGCCTTAGCACTCTCGAGGTACCCCTCCCTTCCCCCTTTCTTTGGTGCTCTGTTTCCTTGCGGTTTTCTTCTTGGCCGAGGCTTTTGAGCCTGTTTCTGTTGGATGATACAGCATGCTAATTTTTCCTTTACTTGTCTGAAATGAAATTTGAGCATATGTTAAGTTTAGACTTAGTTACTTGCTTAAACTAGGGAGGCTTTGGCATANGCCTTTGAGGGAGAAGCTGAGAAGTGGTGGCAAAGACAGATGCGGGAAAAGTTTGGAGGTAGAACAACCACTCAGTACAATAGGAGGAGTTCATGACAACCTTCAAAGATTGGTTTGTACCGCTATCAGGTAGGAGACAGATGCAGGATAAATTTATTAGGTTAGTACAGGGCAATCGATTGGTTATGCAAAAAAAAAAATTGGAATTTACTATGTTTTCAATGTATGTGTCACATCTTATTCCTATTGCAAACGAGATATGCCATAATTTTTTTTCTGGGTTGAAGAATTTAATTAGGCAGCTATTAGTAACACTTGGGATCGAAGACTATCAGTGCTAGCGGAGAGCACTAAGTGATTCGCCCCAACAATTATCACAATTATGTATGTTCTGGTGATGGCTCCAGAAACTTATCCCTAACAACTTGATCGAATTCCTAAAATTAGATATTCTTGCACACTTGGGTTTTTCACGCAAGTATATGTATCGTTTAGTAATATAGGGCTCCATTGAGTCCGGATTGTCAATCTCACAGAAAAATTGAAGGTAATAACTCCTTTAAGAAAATTTCTAGTCTACAACTAATAAGTCTTAGTTTGGAATGTTGATTTAGGTGGTTTTACTAACAACTACTCCTAAATCACAGCACTAAGACTAAAGTTAAACCTAACTAGATCAATTGGTTTTGTGAATATCAAGATATAAAAGCTACATATCTCTTGTGATTGCAAAAGTGGATTGTATGATCGAATATTATGAATTGTTATTATGGCTAGTGGCAAATAGAAGCATGTAACTTGTTTATCTTCTTTCGAGCGCGTAAAGAAGTTTGATTTAACTTAGTAAATGCTCCTATCTGTCACCTTAGAAACCCCCACGTTACACCCATCAAAATTTATCTCTATATCTATTTGCATTGCCCTATGGATTACTTTTCCTTCACCAACTAGTTTAATGTGATCTTCCTAATTGTTCATGTCATAGCTCTTTCAAGTCTTATTGGTTCACAATAAATTTTAACAAATAATTTGGCCAAAAAAATAAGTAAAAGAAGCACAAAAGGAAAGATCATCACATTAAGTTTTAAAGATCAATTTTATAAACATTCTACACATACTACAAATTCTACCTATTCAGCACAAAAGATGTGTAAGGAAATATACTCACAAAGCATGAAGAACAATATAGAAATCCTCATTATATAACAAAATAAATCCACTAAATATGTGTTTACAACAAATACAAGATAATTAATAACACAGTATTTAGTTTTTCTCCTCCGAAAACAAATGAAAAAACTCTCCAACAATCTATCCAAGTGCCTCCTACAGTGTTGAAATAATCATCTTACAAATTTCTCTCAAAACCTCTCATTAATCTCTCAAGAAAAGTGAAAAATACCAAACCTACATCTTCCTACGACTCCTCTGCCTTTCTTCACTTCCCCAAGGCTTCAGCAGTGCCAAGAGTCTTGCTTCAAACCGTTTAAATCGATCAGGTAACTCCTACGATCGTGTTGAGTTAACTACTGAAACTATCCATAAACTAGCTAGCGCCTCTCTCGATTCGCTTGACTGGGCACTAGCGCCTAAGCGCCAGTTTCCAAGTCTCCAAATGCTCTATTTTGCTTCCATTTCGCTCCATTTCAACTCTGATTCGCTCCATGTGTCCTATCTATTATACCTGCAAGAAACACACAAAAATACATATCTTTAAAGTGTAATTTCATTCAAAAATATGTGCAAAATATAAACAAAATTAAGCATGTTTTAGGGCATATCATTAAGCGGTTGGAGATCGACTTTCAGCAGACTCAGAAGAATAAGGGCATGCACAAGAGAAAGAGCTTAGAAGAAGTGTCATAAACAGTTTATTCTCGAGAGTTAAAAGGGAAGAAAATAAAATCCTATGCAGATGGAGGTATCAGTCAAACTGACAACAGCACTATAGAGCCTTGTATTAAGGGTCCGTTTGGGTAGGCTTACTTGATGTGTTAGCATTTTGAAAACGCGGCTTAAGGTCTTTGTTTCATGTGTTTTGGCCACTTATCCAAAAACGTCGTTCACATTTTATAAAAAACGCGACCACATGTTCGACCCCGCGGCCCGCATTCTTACCTACAATGGTTACACACTTGCTCTTCGTTCCACGCTCGACCCATTTTCTGTCATATGTGTCTCTTCGCTCGCCTCTGTCCCTCGAACGCACTTATCTCGTGATTAGCGGTGTCTTTCACTTCTTCCTCCTGGTTACTATGCTCTTTAAGTAATTTTTATGGAATGTCATTTTATATGCAAGCTGTGGCATTTTATCGATGGAATGGTATCTTTATACAGTTTTCCGATAAAATGGCTTTTCTTACGGGATTTTTCAATTTTTTGATAATTTGGAGAATGGGTGAAAGTGAATTGGGGTAAATGTGGTTGGTGAAAGTAAAATTTGGCTTGCTTATTACGATTTGTAGTCTTTGGCTTGCTTATTGCTTATTGTGGTTTTGGGCTCTAGAAGGAATGTAATGGAATTTCCTATATACGTGTTGGTTCAATGGCTATCTTTTTTTTTTGTTTATGGTTGTTTGCTCCGTCTGGTTTCTGGTTCAAATGGGTTATACTTGGAATTTCCTTTTTGCTGTGATATTTGGAGATTAAGTTGCTCAATTTTTTTCCACAGTTCGTTGGTCTCTGTGGGTTGCACTGTTGCATTTATGTTTTATTTTCTATTGTGGGTTGCCCCCTGCATTTGTTGTTCTATATTTGTTGCTTTTTTATCTTTGTGGGTTACCCAATGGAAGGTTGGCCTTGGTGGGTTGCCTTTTTGGGTTACCTTGTTACATTTGATGCTCCATTTTCTGTTGCGGGTTGCCCTATTGTATTTGTTGTTCTATGGTTCGTTGGTCTTTGATCTTCGTAGGTTGTCCTATGGAAAGTTCGTCTTTGTGGGTTGCCTTATTGGGTTGCCCTGCTGCATTTGTTGTTCTATAGTTTGTTGGTCTCGGTGGGTTGTCTTGTTGCATTTGATGGTAGCTTGTTAGTGTGGTGGTGGTGGGTTGCTGGTGTGGTAATGGATGTGAGTCGGGGCTATGGGTGTGTGTGTGACTGTGGGGGTTTGTGGTGGTGTTATTGTGGTGGTGTTGGTATGTATGTATGGGAGTGATGGTGGTGGTGGTTTGTCAGTGTGATGTGATGGCTTGTTGGTGTGGTGGTAGAGGTGTGTTGTGAGGGTGGTTGTGTGGGTTTTTGTGGGTGTGTGTGACTGTGGGGGTTTGTGGTAGTGTTTTTTTTTATGGTGTTGGTATGTATGTAAGGGAGTGATGGTAATAGTGTCTTGTTAGTGTGGTGGTGGCTTATTAGTGTGGTGGTGGAGATGTGTTGGGTTGTGGATGTGGGGGTTTTGTCGGTGTGTGTGTGTGACTGTGGGGGTTTGTAACAGTGTTATTGTGGTGGTGTTGGAATTTATGTATGGGAGTGATCGTGGTGGTGGCTTGTTAGTGTGGCGGTGATGGCAAAATTATAAAGGGTCTCTTTATAATTTCATCTAGATTAAAGCATTTGAAATAAAGCGTTAGGGGTTGGGTGTTGGCTATTGTCTCTTCTCCAGTTGATCTGAAATAGTAATATGTTGACTTTTTTTTGGTAGTAACAAGGTGGATAAGAGCAAGTAAGTTGAATCATCAACCATGTGGAATAAGAAAGTCATAGTCATATTTTGCGACATTTGTCTTAAGGAGGTTAAGCTGGGAAATAGACTCGCCCTCTATTTTAACAAAAAAGATGGCAAAATATTATGAAGAAGTTCAAGGAAACGACAGGACGAGACTATGATAAGTTGCAATTTAAGAACAAGTAGAATCAGTTGAAGAAGGATTAAAAATTATGGAATGAACTAAAATGGGGATCGTCTTCTTGTAGTGACAACCAAGAACTCATTTTTTTACAATTTTTAATGTCTTCTTGTAGTGAAAGATTAATTGATTCGTGTAATGAGTTCTCAGACACCCCAAGCCTACACAATATTGTAATTAATTACTTTTTTATCAGTTCATGCTTGTTTATTCAATGCAGTTTCCATTTATTTCAATTTCTTTGTATTTTTTTTATGAATTACATCTTCTATCATGATTAATGGGTTCTCTCTTAAATCTTTCGAGCAAGATGAGCTCCAGGATTTCAGGGACCTCCCGACGAGTGCTCTGTAAGTGCGAACCACAGACTTCCCTACTAATGTCACGTCGGACACACAGTTATGGGAGACAGTTCTATAGGTGCCCGCAGGACGTCACGGAGAAGTGTGACTTCTTCCGGTGGACAAACAATCCAGCAGATTCCACTGCCGATAATGATCGGGATTTGATGGCATCCCTGGAGGACGACGAAGTTCGTGACATATGACTTCTGGACTTTAAATTTAATATTATTATACTTTTAATTGTAATTTTAGTAGTTTTATTTTTTTTTAGCAATCTTGATGCTCACTGTTAAAGTGACGTGTCTATTTTATTTTTTATACTGTTCTGAAGAAATTTTTTGTTTTTCAAGTATTAAATATATTGTTATGACAGTTTTGTTACAAACAATAATACTGTACATTAAAATAATGATCATTTATCCAGAAACAATTACAAAATATTTATTTTTCAACAACACAAACAAAATAGCAGTTAGCTTATTCGGAGCAGATACTGCTCAGCAGCTTATCTGGATTAATTGCTTATCAGCAGCTTTTTAATAAGTTGCAGCTACCCCAAACAGACCCTAAGCGTGGGAAGCAACATTGTGGTGAATATCCATTTGGTTTGAATGTGTGTTATATTTACAGACAGCCTGAACATGAGATGAGAAATTGCACCAATTCTGCTCAAAAATTCACATCAAATTCTAAATCGAAAGAATTCAACTCAAATAAATTTTTAGGAGGGACCTATTTATAAAAGTGGCTAAAAGAGAACGCAGATGTTTGTATTGTGACTCGTGAGAAGCAACCAAAATAGAACACTCGACCAAGAGTCTTTTCCTCAACTCATTAGTAACCTGAAGAACCCATTGCCATTGATGCGGATGCATAAAATTTGATTGAGTGATTTCTCACTTGGGTGTTATGTTATTTTTCACGTTAGTTGTCTATTGTTGGTACTTTTAGAGTACTTTGATTTTAGAAGTTGAGTATTATATTAGTTATGTTGCATTGTTATGGACGTAGTGTTATTTTAGTTATGTTATTATGTTTTAGATGTTTGGGGGTTGTTTTTCTGGATAACATTTTCTCAGATCACAGATTTATGATATTTGTTGTTGTTATCATTTAACCAGTATTGAGACTTTTATGAGCATAATGATTAACTCATAAGAAATTCATAAATTTTTAAGATGAATTTTTTATAAAGATGAGAGATTGTAATAAACAATAAATAATAATAATAATAATAATAATAGTAATAATAAAGATATAATATTAATAACCAAAAAAGACATAAGGATAAGCACATTTTCGTTTCGTGCACCTCTTCGTTACGTCTTTACGAGTGGCGGGTTCCTTTCGAAGAGAGCAAAACCGGAATTTGCCTCGTATGTGAGATCGACATTCTTGTGCGAGGGCAGAAGAGGAGTGGGGATATCACTTGAGGGAGACGACGCCAAGTGAGGGGACTGTATGTGTGAAGAAAGTGAGGCAATGGCGTTGAACCGAAGACGGTTGCGCAGGAGAGGCGTGAGGTGAGCAGTCGTGCAACTTTGTCCTTGGGCAGGACATAAAGAATATGTCGAAGGAGAAGATGTTGAAGGGGAGGAAGGTTGCGACTGTAAAAGAAGAAGAAAAAGAAGCGAGGAAGGAAGGAAGAGCGAGTAGCTTGAAGAGAAACCTACCGATCTCGCTTGAAGAGGAGGACGANTGAGGCAATGGCGTTGAACCGAAGACGGTTGCGCAGGAGAGGCGTGAAGGTGAGCAGTCGTGCAACTTTGTCATTGGGCAGGACATGAAGAATATGTCGAAGGAGAAGATATTGAAGGGGAAGAAGGTTGCGACTGTAAAAGAAGAAGAAGAAGAAGCGAGGAAGGAAGGAAGAGCGAGCAGCTTGAAGAGAAACCTACCGATCTCGCGTGAAGAGGAGGACGACGGGATAGCCGACCGAATGTTTATTAAGAGGTAAAAGTATGTTTTATTTATATTGATTAATATATATATCTGTGTGTGCGCGTTTATATATTAAATATTAATTTTAATTTTAATTTTAATTAAAATCTGAAATCAGATAAGAAAGGATAGGTGTGTGGAAGACTGAATAGAGCTATGGGTGTAAATGAGCCAAACACGAGTGAGCCCGGACTCAGCTCGTGTTTGACTCGTTTATATTTCGAGCTCAAAAGGTGTGTTTGTGTTCAGCTCGTTTGCTTAGTGAGTCGAACACGAGCCGTTCATAAATAAAGTGTCATTTTAATAACTCTAATCGCGTAGTCATAAGAAGTTATGGATCNGGTGTTGGTATGTATGTAAGGGAGTGATGGTAGTAGTGTCTTGTTAATGTGGTGGTGGTGGCTTATTAGTGTAATGGTGGGGATGTGTTGGGTTGTGGATGTGAGGGTTTTGTCGGTGTGTGTGTGTGTGACTGTGGGGGTTTGTAACAGTGTTGTTGTGGTGGTGTTGGCATGTATGTATGGGAGTGATCNGGTGTTGGTATGTATGTAAGGGAGTGATGGTAGTAGTGTCTTGTTAATGTGGTGGTGGTGGCTTATTAGTGTGGTGGTGGAGATGTGTTGGGTTGTGGATGTGAGGGTTTTGTAACAGTGTTGTTGTGGTGGTGTTGGTATGTATGTATGAGAGTGATGCTGGTGGTGGTGGCTTGTTAGTGTGGTGGTGGTGGCTTGTTGGTGTGATGGTGGAGGTGTGTTGGGTGATAGTTGTGGGGGTTTTGTGGGTGTGTGTGAGATTGTGGCGGTTTGTGGTAATGTTGTTGTGGTGGTGTTGGTATGTATGTATGAGAGTGATGGTGGTGGTGGCTTGTTAGTGTGGTGGTGGTGACTTGCTGATGTGGTGGTGATGGCGGTGGTGTGTTGGGTGGTGGTTGTGNGTTTGTGGTAATGTTGTTGTGGTGGTGTTGGTATGTATGTATGAGAGTGATGGTGGTGGTGGCTTGTTAGTGCGGTGGTGGTGACTTGTTTATGTGGTGGTGATGGCGGTGGTGTGTTGTGTGGTGGTTGTGGGGGTTTTGTGGGTGTGTGTGTGACTGTGGGGGGTTTGTGGTAGGGTTGTTGTGGTGGTGTTGGTATGTATGTATGAAAGTGATGCTGGTGGTGGCTTGTTAATGTGATGATGGTGGTTTGTTGGTGTGGAGGTGGAGGTCGAGGTGTGTTGGGTGGTTACTGTGGGGGTTTGTGACAGTGTTGATATGTATGTATGGTAGTGATGGTGACGGTGGCTTATTAGTGTGGTGGTGGTGGTGACGTGTATGTAAGGAATATGGGAAGGAGTTGTGGTTTATTGTGGTTCAATGTAGTTCATTGTGGTTATGATTGTGGGCATTCAAAAGATTTTTGGCCCAAAAGGGTCTCTTTATAATTTCATCTAGATTAAAGCATTTGAAATAAAGCGTTAGGGGTTGGGTGTTGGCTATTGTCTCTTCTCTAGTTGATCCAAAATAGTAATATGTTGACTTTTTTTTGGTAATAACAAGGTGGATAAGAGCAAGTAAGTCGAATCATCAACCATGTGGAATAGGAAAGTCATAGTCATATTTTGCGACATTTGTCTTAAGGAGGTTAAGCTGAGAAATATACCCACCCTCTATTTTAACAAAAAAGATGGCAAAATATTATGAAGAAGTTCAAGGAAACGACAGAATGAGACTACGATAAGTTGCAATTTAAGAACAAGTAAGATCAGTTGAAGAAAGATTAAAAATTATGGAATGAACTAAAATGGGGAACGTCTTCTTGTAGTGACAACCAAGAACTCATTTTTTTACAATTTTTAATGTCTTCTTGAAGTGAAAGATTAATTGATTGGTGTAATGAGTTCTCAGACACCTCATGCCTACACAATATTGTAATTAATTACTTTTTTTATCAGTTTATGCTTGTTTATTCAATGCAGTTTCCATTTATTTCAATTTCTTTCTATATTTTTTTATGAATTACATCTTCTATCATGATTAATGGGTTCTCTCTTAAATATTTCGAGCAAGATGAGTTCCAGGATTTCAGGAACCTCCCGACGAGTGCTCGTCAGTGCGAACTACAGACTTCCCTACTAATGTCACGTCGGACACACAGCTATGGGAGACAGTTCTATAGGTGCCCGCAGGACGTCACGGAGAAGTGTGACTTCTTCCGGTGGGCAAACAATCCAGCAAATTCCACTGCCGATAATGATCGGGATTGGATGACATCCCTGGAGGACGACGAAGTTTGTGACATATGACTTATGGACTTTAAATTTAATATTATTATACTTTTAATTGTAATTTTAGTAGTTTTATTTTTTTAGCAATCTTGATACTCACTGTTAAAGTGACGTGCGTATCTTATTTTTTATACTGTTCTGAAGAATTTTTTTTGTTTTTCAAGTATTAAATATATTGTTATGACAGTTTTGTTGCAAATAATAATACTGCACATGAGAATAATTATCATTTATCCAGAAACAATTACAAAATAGTTATTTTCTAACAACACAAACAAAACAACAATTAGCTTAGTCGGAGCAGCTACTGCTCAGCAGCTTATCTGGATCAGTTGCTTATTAGCAGCTTTTTAATAAATTGCAGCTGCCCCAAACAGACCCTAAGCGTGGGAAGCAACATTGTGGTGAATATTCATTTGGTTTGAATGTGTGTTATATTTGCAGACAGCCTGAACAAGAGATGAGAAATTGCCCCAATTCTGCTAAAAAATTCACATCAAATTCTAAATCGAAATAATTCAACTCAAATAAATTTTTAGGAGGGACCTATTTATAAAAGTGGCTAAAAGAGAACGCAGATGTTTGTATTGTGACTCGTAAGAAGCAACCAAAATAGAACACTCGACCAAGAGTCTTTTCCTCAACTCGTTAGTAACCTGAAGAACCCATTGCCATTGATGCGGATGCATAAAATTTGATTGAGTGATTTCTCACTTGGGTGTTATGTTATTTTTCACGTTAGTTGTCTATTGTTGGTACTTTTAGAGTACTTTGATTTTAGAAGTTGAGTATTATATTAGTTATGTTGCATTGTTATGGATGTAGTGTTATTTTAGTTATGTTATTATGTTTTAGATGTTTGAGGGTTGTTTATTTGGATAGCATTTTCTCAGNGTTTTTTATTTTTGTTGTTTCAACTTTATAAAAGCCACTTTCTCAATAACGGTTTCTATTATGATTTCCCAAGAGTAGCTTTCTACAAAAAATTTTGGGATAAGCCAGGGAAAAAAGCCATACAAGTTTTTTATATAAACATACTGCACTTTGNTGTTTCAACTTTATAAAAGCCACTTTCTCAATAACGGTTTCTATTATGATTTCCCAAAAGTAGCTTTCTACAAAAAATTTTGGGATAAGCCAGGGAAAAAGGCCATGCAAGTTTTTTATATAAACATACTGCACTTTGTTTGTCGCTTTTCTATCATAAAAGCAATTTTTCTTGCTTGAACAACAACAAGAAGTTTTATCCCATGAATTATGTTTTTTCTTAAAATATAGACAAAGAATTGTAAAATTTTGAAAGAAAAATCATGAGATGCAGTTGTATCACCAAATCATGAGATGCAATTTTATATAAACATACTGCACTTTCTTGGGTCGTGACAAAAGTGGCGCCAGAGCAGATATTTAGATTAAATAATATGAATTTTAATAAAAGAGTCATTATGATAATTGAATTGAATTATGTAAGTCTAATTAAATTATTTTATTGTTATTTCAGAATTATGGACGNATCATGAGATGCAATTTTATATAAACATACTGCACTTTCTTGGGTCGTGACAAAAGTGGCGCCAGAGCAGATGTTTAGATTAAATAATATGAATTTTAATGAAAGAGTCATTATGATAATTAAATTANAAAGAATTGTAAAATTTTGAAAGAAAAATCATGAGATGCAGTTGTATCAGCAAATCATGAGATGCAATTTTATATAAACATACTGCACTTTCTTGGGTCGTGACAAAAGTGGCGCCAGAGCAGATATTTAGATTAAATAATATGAATTTTAATAAAAGAGTCATTATGATAATTGAATTGAATTATGTAAGTCTAATTAAATTATTTTATTGTTATTTCAGAATTATGGACGATCTAGAGGTATAGGGCGGTATGATGATGATGACGTTGAGTTTGATATACCCTGAAATGTTACGGTCAATGTCGATGATTTTGCTGAGATGATGACTACAGTGACGTAAATGATTATGAACTCTTAGCCACAAGCCAGCAGCAGTGGAGGGCCATTGATGGATAAGTACTTGAAGCTTTTTTCAGGACATGAGACCACCTTTATTTTCAAAAGCAGGAAGGTCGGTGGAAGATGAAAATTGATTGTTGGGGGCAGAGAAGATCGTTGATGGGTTGTCATGTACACCGAAGAGAAGGGTTGCACTTGCTTCCTTTGCCTTTGAGGGAGAAGCTGAGAAGTGGTGGCAAAGACAGATGCGGGAAAAGTTTGGAGGTAGAACAACCACTTAGTACAATAGGAGGAGTTCATGGCAACCTTCAAAGATTGGTTTGTACCGCTATCAAGTAGGAGACAGATGCAGGATAAATTTATTAGGTTAGTACAGGGCAATTGATTGGTTATGCAAAAAAAAAAAGTGGAATTTACTATGTTTTCAATGTATGTGTCACATCTTATTCCTATTGCAAACGAGATATGCCATAAATTTTTTTCTGGGTTGAAGAATTTAATTAGGCAGCTACTAGTAACACTTGGGATCGAAGACTATCAGTGCTAGCGGAGAGCGNATGCATTTGCTATTACAAAATCATAAGCTTTTGTGAAATCAATTATTATAATTCTAACTATATCTCTAACTTTTATTATATAAACAGCACGAATACTCGCATAGCCCATATTACTAGAACCTACATGTCCAATTAAGTTATCCTAATATTATGTTATAGTTACTTCGAGAAAATTACTAATTACTAATGATAATTCTTGCAGAAAAAAAATCAACAAAATTTTTTATAGCAAAATCAACCAAAAAAGTAATCAATAATGAGGACATGAAAATAAAATAGGATTTTTTTTCACATTTTCCACTAGATAACCAATCCAACACAAGTGTTGTTTTCGACCAAAAAAACATTGTCAGGCTCCCTTATATTTTTGTCTGTCTATATGTTTCTTCGATTATTTAACCCTCCTTTGTTGAACTCTGCTCCAACATCCAATAAGCCTAAAAAATTAACTTTTTCAATTTCTCCATCTAACCTCTAGAAATTTTATGAGAATCCATCCACTATTTTTTCAATTTTAAATTGTGAAATTTAGGATTCTATATTTTTCAAAGAAATTACTATATCTATATTTTTCTTCAAATAGAAGCATGTTGTGAAGAAAGATTTATAACATTTTTGTTAGATTTAGGTTAACTATTATAAATTTACTTTATTTTTGTTAGAAAGTGGACAAAATTTTACCTTTTTTTTAGATTATGTTAAATCTACTATATTTAGTTATTTTTTTTANATTTTTTCAATTTTGAATTGTGAAATTTAGGATTCTATATTTTTCAAAGAAATTACTATATCTATATTTTTCAAAGAAATTACTATATCTATATTTTTCTTCAAATAGAAGCAAGTTGTGAAGAAAGATTTATAACTTTTTTGTTAGATTTAGGTTAACTATTATAAATTTACTTTATTTTTTTTAGAAAGTGGACAAAATTTTACCTTTTTTTAGATTATGTTAAATCTACTATATTTGGTTAATTTTTTTCTAATATAAGGAGATGTTTTTCATAATGGAATGTAAAATTTACCAAGGTTTCTTTCTTTTCGGTAAAAGTTATTGAATAAATTATGTCAGATAATAATATGCATAAAATTTTACCTTGGTATAACTTATCAAATAACCCATACCTACCAAAAATTATTTTTTTTAATATGATGTGCGAATATTCAAATTCAAGAATCAAGATATTTTATGAATCAAAATTGAACACAAGATATGTGCAATCGAANTATGTCAGATAATAATATGCATAAAATTTTACCTTGGTATAACTTATCAAATAACCCATACCTACCAAAAATCATTTTTTTTAATATGATGTGCGAATATTCAAATTCAAGGATCAAGATATTTTATGAATCAAAATTGAACACAAGATATGTGCAATCGAGNGAAATAATCATAAAATATATTTACATTTATTTAAATTTGAATAAAATTGGAAATCCATGAATTGAATAAAACGGAGAAAGAAAATAAGTTCAATCCAAGAGCCTTTAATGCACAATGCAGTTGCTCCTAATTCAGTTGTGAGCCTACTTATGTGATTTATAATGCTTACAATTCAGTTTTCCCGCAGTAGTTATTCCAAATCAGCTTTTAGAATATCATGGACTTCCAACCTCAGCAATCCGTGTACAGTTCTATTCCAAAAATTCCTACAGCAATCAATTGCAAGATAAAAGCAGTAGACACCTCCCGTAGAAGGATCGTTTCTCCACACTTGGGAATGCCCTAATACTTTAAATTTTTATAAGAAGAAACTAAAAAAAATAGGCGGGTGCTGCATCCAGAAACAGAGTTGTGTTATGATAGCAACATGGTTGCAATAATAGAAAACCAACAAGAAGAACAAAATAGCCTTTAGCCTAATAAGTGGGGTCGGCTACATGAATCCTTTTTCTACATTGTCTTATTGAGTGTTATATTTTCATTTAATTCCAATAAATTAAGATCATTTTTAGATCTTTTTAGGTCTACCTCTACCTTTCTTAACATAAATTGANAGGGCGGTATGATGATGATGACGTTGAGTTTGATATACCCTGAAATGTTACGGTCAATGTCGATGATTTTGCTGAGATGATGACTACAGTGACGTAAATGATTATGAACTCTTAGCCACAAGCCAGCAGCAGTGGAGGGCCATTGATGGATAAGTACTTGAAGCTTTTTTCAGGACATGAGAGCACCTTTATTTTCAAAAGCAGGAAGGTCGGTGGAAGCTGAAAATTGATTGTTGGGGGCAGAGAAGATCGTTGATGGGTTGTCATGTACACCGAAGAGAAGGGTTACACTTGCTTCCTTTGCCTTTGAGGAAGAAGCTGAGAAGTGATGGCAAAGACAGATGCGGGAAAAGTTTGGAGGTAGAACAACCACTTAGTACAATAGGAGTTCATGGCAACCTTCAAAGATTGGTTTGTACCGCTATCAGGTAGGAGACAGATGCAGGATAAATTTATTAGGTTAGTACAGGGCAATCGATTGGTTATGCAAAAAAAAGTGGAATTTACTATGTTTTCAATGTATGTGTCACATCTTATTCCTATTGCAAACGAGATATGCCATAAATTTTTTTCTGGGTTGAAGAATTTAATTAGGCAGCTACTAGTAACACTTGGGATCGAAGACTATCAGTGCTAGCGGAGAGCGCTTAGTGATTCGCCCCAACAATTATCACAATTATGTATGTTCTGGTGATGGCTCCAGAAACGTGTCCCTAACAACTTGATCGAATTCCTAAAATTAGATATGCTTGCACACTTGGGTTTTTCATGCAAGTATATGTATCGTTTAGTAATATAGGGCTCCATTGAGTCCGGATTGTCAATCTCACAGAAAAATTGAAGGTAATAACTCCTTTAAGAAAATTTCTAGTCTACAACTAATAAGTCTTAGTTTGGAATGTTGATTTAGGTGGTTTTACTAACAACTACTCCTAAATCACAACACTAAGACTAAAGCTAAACCTAACTAGATCAATTGATTTGGTGAATATCAAGATATAAAAGCTACCTATCTCTTGTGATTGCATAAGTGGATTGTATGATCGAATACTATGAATTGTTATTATGGCTAGTGGCAAATAGAAGCATGTATCTTGTTTATCTTCTTTCGAGCGCGTAAAGAAGTTTGATTTAACTTAGTAAATGCTCCTATCTGTCACCCTAGAAACCCCCCACGTTATACCCATCAAAATTTATCTCTATATCTATTTGCATTGTCCTATGGATTACTTTTCCTTCACCAACTAGTTCAATGTGATCTTCCTAGTTGTTCATGTCATAGCTCTTCCAAGTCTTATTGGTTCACAATAAATTTTAACAAATCATTTGGTCAGAAAAATAAGTAAAAGAAGCACAAAAGGAAAGATCATCACATTAAGTTTTAAAGATCAATTTTATAAACATTCTACACATACTACAAATTCTACCTATTCAGGACAAAAGACGTGTAAGGAAATATACTCACAAAGCATGAAGAACAATATACAAATCCTCATTATTTAACAAAATAAATCCACTAAATATGTGTTTACAACAAATACAAGATAATTAATAACACACTATTTAGTTTTTCTCCTCCAAAAACAGATGAAAAAACTCTCCAACAATCTATCCAATTGCCTCCTACAGTGCTGAAATAATCATCTTACAAATTTCTCTCAAACCCACTCATTAATCTCTCAAGAAAAGTGAAAAATACCAAACCTACATCTTCCTACGACTCCTCTGCCTTTCTTCACTTCCCCAAGGCTTCAGCAGTGCCAAGAGTCTTGCTTCGAACCGTTTAAATCGATCAGGTAACTCCTACGATCGTGTTGAATTAACTACTGAAACTATCCATAAACTAGCTAGTGCCTCTCTCGATTCGCTTGACTGGGCACTAGCGCCTAAGCGCCGTTTTCCAAGTCTCCAAATGCTCTATTTTGCTTCCATTTCGCTCCATTTCAACTCTGATTCGCTCCATGTGTCCTATCTATTATACCTGCAAGAAACACACAAAAATACATATCTTTAAAGTGTAATTTCATTCAAAAACATGTGCAAAATATAAACAAAATTAAGCATGTTTTAGGGCATATCAATAAGCGGCTGGAGATTGATTTTCAGCAGACTCAGAAGAATAAGGGCATGCACAAGAGAAAGAGCTTAGAAGAAGTGTCATAAATAGTTTATTCTCGAGAGTTCAAAGGGAAGAAAATAAAATCCTATGCAGATGGAGGTATCAATCAAACTGACAACAGCACTATAGAGCCTTGTATTAAGGGTCCGTTTGGGGAGGTTTACTTGATGTGTTAGCATTTTGAAAACGCGGCTCAAGGTCTTTGTTTCGTGTGTTTTGGCCGCTTATCCAAAAACGTCGTTCACATTCTGCATTCTTACCTACAATGGTTACACGCTTGCTCTTCGTTCCACGCTCGACCCCCTTTCTGCCATATGTGTCTCTTCGCTCGCCTCTGTCCCTTGAACGCACTTATCTCGTGATTAGCGGCGTCTTTCACTTCTTCCTCCCTCTAACCTCTGGTTACTATGCTCTTTAAGTAATTTTGATGGAATGTCATTTTATATGCAAGCTGTGGCATTTTATCGATGGAATGGTATCTTTATGCAGTTTTCCGATAAAATGGCTTTTCTTACGGGATTTTTCAATTTTTTGATAATTTGGAGAATGGGTGAAAGTGAATTGGGGTAAATGTGGTTGGTGAAAGTAAAATTTGGCTTGCTTATTACGATTTGTAGTCTTTGGCTTGCTTATTGCTTATTGTGGTTTTGGCCTCTAGAAGGAATGTAATGGAATTTCCTATATACGTGTTGGTTCAATGGCTATCATTTTTTTTTTATGGTTGTTTGCTCCGTCTGGTTTCTGGTTCAAATGGGTTATACTTGGAATTTCCTTTTTGCTGTGATGTTTGGAGGTTGAGTTGCTATTTTTTTTTCCACAGTTCGTTGGTCTCTGTGGGTTGCACTGTTGCATTTATGTTTTATTTTCTATTGTGGGTTGCCCCGCTGCATTTGTTGTTCTATATTTGTTGCTTTTTTATCTTTGTGGGTTACCCGATGGAAGGTTGGCCTTGGTGGGTTGCCTTTTTGGGTTGTCTTGTTACATTTGATGCTCCATTTTCTGTTGCGGGTTGCCCTATTGTACTTGTTGTTCTATGGTTCGTTGGTCTTTGATCTTTGTAGGTTGTCCTATGGAAAGTTGGTCTTTGTGGGTTGCCTTATTGGGTTGCCCTGCTGCATTTGTTGTTCCATAGTTTGTTGGTCTTGGTGGGTTGTCTTGTTGCATTTGGTGGTAGCTTGTTAGTGTGGTGGTGGTGGGTTGCTGGTGTGGTAATGGATGTGAGTCGGGGCTATGGGTGTGTGTATGACTGTGAGGGTTTGTGGTGGTGTTGGTATGTATGTATGGGAGTCATGGTGGTGGTGGTTTGTCAGTGTGGTGGTGATGGCTTGTTGGTGTGGTGGTGGAGGTGTGTTGTGAGGTGGTTGTGTGGGTTTTTGTGGGTGTGTGTGACTGTGGGGGTTTGTGGTAGTGTTTTTTTTATGGTGTTGGTATGTATGTAAGGGAGTGATGGTAGTAGTGTCTTGTTAATGTGGTGGTGGTGGCTTATTAGTGTAATGGTGGGGATGTGTTGGGTTGTGGATGTGAGGGTTTTGTCGGTGTGTGTGTGTGTGACTGTGGGGGTTTGTAACAGTGTTGTTGTGGTGGTGTTGGCATGTATGTATGGGAGTGATCGTGGTGGTGGCTTGTTAGTGTGGTGGTGGTGGCTTGTTGGTGTGATGGTGGAGGTGTGTTGGGTGATAGTTGTGGGGTTTTTGTGGGTGTGTGTGTGATTGTGGCGGTTTGTGGTAATGTTGTTGTGGTGGTGTTGGTATGTATGTATGAGAGTGATGGTGGTGGTGGCTTGTTAGTGCGGTGGTGGTGACTTGTTTATGTGGTGGTGATGGCGGTGGTGTGTTGTGTGGTGGTTGTGGGGGTTTTGTGGGTGTGTGTGTGACTGTGGGGGGTTTGTGGTAGGGTTGTTGTGGTGGTGTTGGTATGTATGTATGAAAGTGATGCTGGTGGTGGCTTGTTAATGTGATGATGGTGGTTTGTTGGTGTGGAGGTGGAGGTCGAGGTGTGTTGGGTGGTTACTGTGGGGGTTTGTGACAGTGTTGATATGTATGTATGGTAGTGATGGTGACGGTGGCTTATTAGTGTGGTGGTGGTGGTGACGTGTATGTAAGGAATATGGGAAGGAGTTGTGGTTTATTGTGGTTCAATGTAGTTCATTGTGGTTATGATTGTGGGCATTCAAAAGATTTTTGGCCCAAAAGGGTCTCTTTATAATTTCATCTAGATTAAAGCATTTGAAATAAAGCGTTAGGGGTTGGGTGTTGGCTATTGTCTCTTCTCTAGTTGATCCGAAATAGTAATATGTTGACTTTTTTTTGTAGTAACAAGGTGGATAAGAGCAAGTAAGTCGAATCATCAACCATGTGGAATAGGAAAGTCATAGTCATATTTTGCGACATTTGTCTTAAGAAGGTTAAGCTGGGAAATATACTCACCCTCTATTTTAACAAAAAAGATGGCAAAATATTATGAAGAAGTTCAAGGAAACGACAGGATGAGACTACGATAAGTTGCAATTTAAGAACAAGTAGGATCATTTGAAGAAAGATTAGAAATTATGGAATGAACTAAAATGGGGATCGTCTTCTTGTAGTGACAACCAAGAACTCATTTTTTTATAATTTTTAATGTCTTCTTGTAGTGAAAGATTAATTGATTGGTGTAATGAGTTCTCAGACACCCCATGCCTACACAATATTGTAATTAATTACTTTTTTTATCAGTTTATGCTTGTTTATTCAATGTAGTTTCCATTTATTTCAATTTCTTTGTATATTTTTTTATGAATTACATCTTCTATCATGATTAATGGGTTCTCTCTTAAATATTTCGAGCAAGATGAGTTCCAGGATTTCAGGGACCTCCCGACGAGTGTTTTGCCAGTGCGAACTACAGACTTCCCTACTAATGTCACGTCGGACACATAGTTATGGGAGACAATTCTATAGGCGCCCGCAGAACGTCACGGAGAAGTGTGACTTCTTCCGGTGGGCAAACAATCCAGCAGATTCCACTGCCGATAATGATCGGGATTGGATGGCATCCCTGGAGGACGACGAAGTTCGTGACATATGACTTATGGACTTTAAATTTAATATTATGATACTTTTAATTGTAATTTTAGTAGTTTTATTTTTTTAGCAATCTTGATGCTCACTGTTAAAGTGACGTGCGTATCTTATTTTTTATACTGTTCTGAAAATTTTTTTTATTTTTCAAGTATTAAATATATTGTTATGTCATTTTTGTTGCAAATAATAATATTGCACACGAGAATAATGATTATTTATCCAGAAACAATTACAAAATAGTTATTTTCCAACAACACAAACAAAACAACAATTAGCTTATTCGGAGCAGCTACTGCTCAGCAGCTTATCTGGATCAGTTGCTTATCAGCAGTTTTTTAATAAGTTGCAGCTGCCCCAAACAGACCCTAAGCGTGGGAAGCAACATTGTGGTGAATATTCATTTGGTTTGAATGTGTGTTATATTTGCAGACAGCCTGAACATGAGATGAGAAATTGCCCCAATTCTGCTCAAAAATTCACATCAAATTCTAAATCGAAAGAATTCAACTCAAATAATTTTTTAGGAGGGACCTATTTATAAAAGTGGCTAAAAGAGAACGTGAGAAGCAACCAAAATAGAACACTCGACCAAGAGTCTTTTCCTCAACTCGTTAGTAACCTGAAGAACCCATTGCCATTGATGCGGATGCATAAAATTTGATTGAGTGATTTCTCACTTGGGTGTTATGTTATTTTTCACGTTAGTTGTCTATTGTTGGTACTTTTAGAGTACTTTGATTTTAGAAGTTGAGTATTATATTAGTTATGTTGCATTGTTATAAATGTAGTGTTATTTTAGTTACGTTATTATGTTTTAGATGTTTGGGGGTTGTTTATTTAGATAACATTTTCTCATATCAGAGATTTATGATATTTGTTGTTGTTATCATTTAACCAGTATTGAGACTTTTATGAGCATAATGATTAACTCATAAGAAATTCATAAATTTTTAAGATGAATTTTTTATAAAGATGAGAGATTGAAATAAACAATAAATAATAATAATAATAGTAATAATAAAGATATAATATTAATAACCAAAAAGACATAAGGATAAGCACATTTTCGTTTCGTGCACCTCTTCGTTACGTCTTTAAGAGTGGCAGGTTCCTTTCGAAGAGAGCAAAACCGGAATTTGCCTCGTATGTGAGAT
>JXCR01133912.1:25955-39524 GCA_002079205.1 Phalaenopsis hybrid cultivar | reverse complement strand
GGAGTGCATTATTATATATTTACGTGTGGCACAAAAAATATTAATTTGAACTAGTTAGAATTTGAAGTTTTTTTGAACTACCTCTGATGTGTTTGAACCAATTTTCAAACAATAGTATGAAGGCATTCAAGGACACAAATATGCATGAGGGATAAGGGGGTTCATGAGGAAAACTCATTGGGATAGACTTTGAGAGCGCGGACAATATGTTAGAAGAAGAGGAGAAAGATGGAGCTTTTTGTGGAAGGTATCATGGGAGGGAGATATGTGAAGAAAAAGTGTTCATTACGAGAGCTTGTTGAGGGCATTGATAGGTGGTGGCAAGTCATGGAGAATGAGATTAATGGAAGCTCACTAAAAACATCAATGTGAGCGGCAATATGTGAAAGAAAAATGGATTTAATATAGAAAACTTTTTGAAAGCATGATAAGTGTGGCAACATGTTAAAGAGAATAGGATTTTGTGATGAAAGCTTGTCAAGCTGTTCATTAAAAATATGACCGTACAAATCTCGAGAAAATTCAACGGGTCTTGCTCATGAACACCAAATGATAGTATTTCAGGATAGCCAAAAGATGGAAACACCAAACGTCGTTTCCTCCGGTCGGAACTGGGAGTCGACCGAATGGAAGCACGGTCGAACGAAGGAATAGAAGGCACCCAATCCTAGGAATAGTCATTCATGACCAGCTCCCTTAGCCGATTCCAAAATGCTTCACAAATTTGGCTAAAGGGCATCATATGGAACACCTTCCTAATCCTCTGAGAAAGGCCCTTGCTCAAGAAAAGATGTTCGTCAGATTATGATGATACACCTGCTGCCTAACTATCTAAGTTCACCCTATGAACAAGAGGATCACTACTCAGGATTCTCTTGAGAGTGCCAACTGAAGACCTTTCAGCCTACCGAATGACAAACTGGCCATTACATGCCCCTCTTCAATCAGTTAAGAATATTAAACGTTGCAATTGTATTTTATGGAAGTTAGTTACAAATGTAAAAATGTGTAATAAACCTACAAATAGGAGATCATTTCTCCAATAAAAGACATTTGAATTTATTCTATAAAAACTTTGTTAGTGTGCCCTTTACTTTCTCTTTTTCTCTCTCTATGCTTCTCTCATATGTCTTACACTCTGTACATTGGGTTTGTTATACAGGACATATTTGGATTCAACATCCTAAAAAAAGTTTGATGAATGTGAAATCTTGTCATCAGCAAGAAAAGGAGCAAGTTAAGGAGAAGAAACTCATCAGGGAGAAATCTCAAACATGGAATATGTGAAAGAATTTTTGCAATCACGAATTCAAGAACTCTGAGTTCAAATGGTGGGTTAAATGACATAATTGACTTGTGCTCTATTTGAGGAAAGAACGCAAACTCTTCATGAACTGAACCCTCAAGAAGAACCTAATCCCTAAGATCGCCAAATTGAGGGGGCGGAAAGAATTGAAGAATCTCAATACCATGATAGTGATGGGTTTACACCGTTAGTCAAACCACACGATCGGGATGAATGGAGGACTATCGTCCATCAGAGAATGCATTCATCCAATAGGTCTCTAATGTTGCACCACTAGATAAGTTTAAATTTCATCTTTTGAATTCTATAAGGGTCGAAGTGATCAAGCCCATCATATCGCTTCCTTGAGTCGTTTGCCTGCCTTCTCAAAACTGTCAATTATTTTATGCCACACTAAGGGACTCAGCCCTATGGTGATTTAATGGCCTCCCGATATGAGTGATAACCTCTTCAAGGAATTCAAGAAGATGTTCAGGGCATGGCTCACTAATGCTCTGAAGCTCGGTAAGAATTCACAGGCATTATGACACCTCAAGCAAGGGTAGAATGAGAACTTTTGTTTGTTATTCTCTCGGTTCTAGAAAAGAAATGTTGGAAGTGTGAGATTTGGATCCCACAGTGGGATAGGTCGCCTTGTTTTAGTGGCTGAGGAGCAAACAATTCAAGTATTTTTTGAGTTTACGACAACCCAACTGCCTGACTTAACTCTTGGAGTTAGGCAACCAATGCATCACGGTGAAGGAGTAGGTTTGATGCCCTACCAAAAAGCCAAGAAATGCAGCTGGTGCTCGCATAAGAGGGCTTCGTGAGATGATGAGTGGAGGCCGAAGGAGGGCTTACACCCCAAATGCGAAGATAATCGGTTGTCTAGCGATGATAAAAAGGATGACAGAAAATAATAAAGAGGATGGAGTAGATTGAATGACCAATAATCGAGCGACCGAGAGACACTAAAACCCACTTAGTTGAGGGTTTTAATGGCGGAGTTTGCGAAAGACATACAAGATACGGGGTACTTCGAAAAAGCTCCACCGATGAGAATCAGAGATTTTCTCTGGAACCCAAAGAAGTTCTATAAATATCACTAAGATCATGTCCATGATATAAAGGAATGCAAATACCTTTGAAGCCTCGTCAAAGTGTTGATTTGGGCTTGGAAAATCAAAGAGTTTGTTGCCCTAGAGGGGCTAACCCAAACATACAAGAAACCCCCAGCAGAAGAGAAATCTGTTGAGCTCATCCGAGCCAATTTTATCCAGATTGCAGGGATAGTACAAGCCATCTTAGTACGAGATTTGGTCTGGCAAACCAATCACAAAAGGCTTCAAAAGCCTCATCCCCTTATTATTTTTAGTGAAGCAAATTTTTCCCCGAAGGGGAATCCCTGCAACGACGCTTTGGTGGTCACAATGATGATTAATAACTACTAGATTGGTAGTATTTTGATTGACATCGAAAGTTCAGAGAATATCCAATTCAAGTCAACGTTTGATAAAATGCATTTATCAATGGATCTATCAGTGGCACCGACCGAACCTCCTATATTTTTTTGGCAAACTAAAAGAAGCCATAAGAATAATTAGGCTATCAGTTTCCTAGAGGAAGGTAACAATCAATTCAACAACATGGAAGACTTCTTTTGTGGTTGACTTGTATTAACCTCATTTTTTATGAGGTCTAATTTCTTCTCTTTAGAAGCTTAGGATCTAGTTATAAAACTTTTATGTTGATTATCTTAGAGGACTTCGTAAATGGAGCCCTCCCACATAAAAATTTTAAACACTTCTTTATTCCTCTTGTGAAGTCCCACATGGGTGGTCACAAGCCCCCAAATGTCATTTGGGATGGTCTAGACCAACATGTGGACACTCAAGAGTGAGTTCCTATAGGTTTATTCAGGCCTTATTACAACCCTGGGTGACTTGCTCTTGGTCACAACCTCACACACATACAAGCTCATCATAAACTCACACACACCCAAAACCCTAAAATGACATTGCACTTGACCTATCCGCCCACTCTTTTGGAAACTCATGTGGGTGGTCCCAAGCCCTTAGTTGTTGGCTAAGGTGGCTAGGACCAACATATGGAGGATCCAAAACGGGCTCTCCCTTTGACCTCATGGCACAAGGAGGGTGATTTCATGATCAACATACCCAATGAGTCTTAATTCCACCAAAACTCCCAACTTTCGTCTTTTACCCCCAAACTTCCCCAAATTACCAAAATGCACCTAGAATCTTAGAAATTCCCAAATTGTTCAGATTCCCAAATTCTCACCAGAAAATCATATTGAACCACTCAAAACCATCCAAATTGCCCAAAGTACCCCAAATTTCCCAAAACTCTTAAAATACCCTTACACTACCCCAAATGACCAAAATTCAACTCATGTTCAAAAAACTCCCAAACCCTTCAAATTCATTCCAAACATCCCAAAAATCAATCCCAACCATTCAATAACCCCAATTGCACCAAAATCTACCAAAATTAATCAAAATCCCAAAATTGCCCCTAAATGCCGGAAGTCCCTAAATCACTCCCAATTCCCATCAAATTCATTTCAAACTCCCCTAATTTCAAATCCAAACCAAAATTCATCATGTCCAATCCCAATATGACGAAATTCCAACTCAATTAGACCCAATTTCAAGACTAAATTCCAAACCCAAATCAAATGCTCCAAATTAACCCCACTTCCAAATTCCACAAAATTGAGCCATGTAATCATTCAAATTTCACAAAATTTGATTCCCAAATCCTTCATGACATTCCCCCAAGCCAAAGTGAACCATAAATTACTCTAGATCCAAGCCCAAATCCATGGTCAAGCCCAAACTCCATTTTAAAAACAAAACTAAGCTTTTTTCTAACCTTTTAATTTAATTGTACCCTAATTACCCCAGCCCATCCTAATCTTGTGATCTGACCACCTCAATACTAGCCTAAACCCACTTTTGGGAAATGGACCAAGGTTCCCTTGAATCATTGAAACCCCTAAGCCTAAAAATGGTTAACTCTCTTAACCATGCCATCAACCATCAAAATCCAAGCCTAATCACAATTAAACCTTTCCCTGACCTCCTTGAGCCAGCTAGCAACCACCCTTGGCCTGGTCGGCCTCCCTAGTGGTCGGAAAACACAAAACCAAGAAGGCCACCCATGGCTTAAACCCAAAATTTTGCCTATATAATTTGTCAATTGCGTCACTCAGCCCTCCAACTCAGCTTACTTGCACCAGCCAATGAGAGCCTAAGGCCTCCCCCTTGGCCAGAATTATACATAGCCCCCTCCACGGGGAAATTTAAAGATCATCCAAAACGTAGAGGAAACTTTGACCAATTGCTTCCAGAGCTTCTCACAAACCTCTTAAGTGCAATTCAACCAACCTTAGCCACCCATTTCCACTGTCCAAGCTCAATTTCACCGCCTATATTCAGGACCTTTTCAACCATTTCACCAAACCTCTCAAAGCTTCAAATTAGCAATTCCATAAGCTTCCCCACATTTCAAAACCATCTCCTCTATCAAAAGCCCCCTCTTCTGAGCACCTAAACATAGTCCTAGACCAAGCCCAAGTCACCATTCAACTGAAATCATACTTAGACCGCTTCTCATCTCAATACAAAACTTCAAGGAGCTTTATGGACTCGAGGCGATCGTCTCCGACCAACCCAATCGAGGCCTCACCACTTAGGCAAAGGTATAGCTTGAAATCCCTAAATCTTGCCTCAGTTTCATTGATTATGAAGTAAACTTGTATTTCATACGTATTTGACCATATAGATAAGTTCATCTCACTTAGATGAAGATGTAGGAACAAACCCTGAGTGACTTGGTTGAGAATTGAGTGATATATTAGGTCTAGAACACAGACGGTTCTCGGGTTATGACGATTCAGAATGATGGATGGATGTCGTCCAATTCCGCGCGTATCAAACGGACGGACCAGAACGTGTTGGATGAGGACTTGGAGCAAAAATTGAGGAGTGTCACCAATCAAATGTCGCAGTTGGAGGTTCAATGAATTACAATATACATTTTATTGAACACTTATATAAAAATGTATGAAATGAAGACTTGAAGGACTTATCAAAGAAAAAATATTATGATATTTACTTTTAGTTGGTATTATCAAATCATCATCTATTTTATTAAGCTTTAAAGGAGATATTTCACACTCTTAATCCTATAAAGGTTTCTTGGATAAAGCTTGTAAAGCTTTCTTACCTCTTATTTTATTCTTATCCAACTTTTCAACATCATGACATGAGATCTTTCTAGATAAATAGAAAGATCATCTTTAAATAAAAATTTTTCATCACATAATCATTGATATGATTTATCTCATATTGAATATCTTTAATAATTTGAATAATAAGACTTATCAATATATCTTATGCTATGATATAAATAGGAATAAGTAGCTTCTTTAGTTTTTTCAAATTTACATAACGAAAAAATCTACAAGTATAATTCTAAAGGGGGTTTCTCTTTGAAAGACCAAAAATTTTACTTCTAAAAGGTATATGGCCTTAGATAAACATATAGATATGTCTATCGTTGCTAAAATCCTTGCACCATGTTTTCTAAACAGACAATCAATCTAACAATAATTGTCATAACTCACATGAGAATTGAGAAATATAGGCTTCATACTCAGATAAAATAGTCTCTAGTTCATGAGTAAGCAGAAATCAAAAAACAACAAAGATGCTCATCTAATAAATTATGAGATATATAGGCACTTGATAACAAGCTCGAGCGGATGAATTTAGCAGACTGTATCATTTGAATAATTATTTTTTACAAAAAATGATCAAAATATTACTACTAATTGTGAACATATTATCAAAATATGAGATTTTCTATCACATATATATATTATATAAGTGGTTAGGATGTTTTCGACAATAAGACCCAAAAAATAAAATCTGAGTTCTTTAGTATAAGATAGTTTAGTTCTCTTATTAGAAAAGCATAATAACAACCCAAGGCTGAATATACAACAAAAACCTGAAGATGAACATACAATAATAGCATGAAGATGAACATGCAATTAAAATCCATGGAAGAACATACAATAACATCTTGAAGAAGAACATGTAGCAATAGTTTGGAGACAAACATGCAACAATAACTCAAATATTATCATAAAACAAAGAAAATGGATGAATAAGAAACAGTAACCTGGAGAAGAATAGCTAAAAATATGATGAAGAAGAACAAACAATGATACTTAAGGATGAATTGGNTGATGCCCTACCAAAAAGCCAAGAAATGCAGCTGGTGCTCGCATAAGAGGGCTTCGTGAGATGATGAGTGGAAGCCAAAGGAATGCTTACACCCCAAATGCGAAGATAATCGGTTGTCTAGCGATGATAAAAAGGATGACAGAAAATAATAAAGAGGATGGAGTAGATTGAATGACTAATAATTGAGCGACCGAGAGACACTAAAACCCACTTAGTTGAGGGTTTTAATGGCGGAGTTTGTGAAAGACATACAAGATACGGGGTACTTCGAAAAAGCTCCACCGATGAGAATCAGAGATTTTCTCTGGAACCCAAAGAAGTTCTATAAATATCACTAAGATCATGTCCATGATATAAAGGAATGCAAATACCTTTGAAGCCTCGTCAAAGTGTTGATTTGGGCTTGAAAAATCAAAGAGTTTGTTGCCCTAGAGGGGCTAACCCAAACATACAAGAAACCCCCAGCAGAAGAGAAATCTGTTGAGCTCATCCGAGCCAATTTTATCCAGATTGCAGGGATAGTACAAGCCATCTTAGTACGAGATTTGGTCTGGCAAACCAATCACAAAAGGCTTCAAAAGCCTCATCCCCTTATTATTTTTAGTGAAGCAGATTTTTCCCCGAAGGGGAATCCCTGCAACGACGCTTTGGTGGTCACAATGATGATTAATAACTACTAGATTGGTAGTATTTTGATTTACACCGAAAGTTCAGAGAATATCCAATTCAAGTCAACGTTTGATAAAATGCATTTATCAATGGATCTATCAGTGGCACCGACCGAACCTCCTATATTTTTTTGGCAAACTAAAAGAAGCCATAAGAATAATTAGGCTATCAGTTTCCTAGAGGAAGGTAACAATCAATTCAACAACATGGAAGACTTCTTTTGTGGTTGACTTGTATTAACCTCATTTTTTATGAGGTCTAATTTCTTCTCTTTAGAAGCTTAGGATCTAGTTATAAAACTTTTATGTTGATTATCTTAGAGGACTTCGTAAATGGAGCCCTCCCACATAAAAATTTTAAACACTTCTTTATTCCTCTTGTGAAGTCCCACATGGGTGGTCACAAGCCCCCAAATGTCATTTGGGATGGTCTAGACCAACATGTGGACACTCAAGAGTGAGTTCCTATAGGTTTATTCAGGCCTTATTACAACCCTGGGTGACTTGCTCTTGGTCACAACCTCACACACATACAAGCTCATCATAAACTCACACACACCCAAAACCCTAAAATGACATTGCACTTGACCTATCCGCCCACTCTTTTGGAAACTCATGTGGGTGGTCCCAAGCCCTTAGTTGTTGGCTAAGGTGGCTAGGACCAACATATGGAGGATCCAAAACGGGCTCTCCCTTTGACCTCATGGCACAAGGAGGGTGATTTCATGATCAACATACCCAATGAGTCTTAATTCCACCAAAACTCCCAACTTTCGTCTTTTACCCCCAAACTTCCCCAAATTACCAAAATGCACCTAGAATCTTAGAAATTCCCAAATTGTTCAGATTCCCAAATTCTCACCAGAAAATCATATTGAACCACTCAAAACCATCCAAATTGCCCAAAGTACCCCAAATTTCCCAAAACTCTTAAAATACCCTTACACTACCCCAAATGACCAAAATTCAACTCATGTTCAAAAAACTCCCAAACCCTTCAAATTCATTCCAAACATCCCAAAAATCAATCCCAACCATTCAATAACCCCAATTGCACCAAAATCTACCAAAATTAATCAAAATCCCAAAATTGCCCCTAAATGCCGGAAGTCCCTAAATCACTCCCAATTCCCATCAAATTCATTTCAAACTCCCCTAATTTCAAATCCAAACCAAAATTCATCATGTCCAATCCCAATATGACGAAATTCCAACTCAATTAGACCCAATTTCAAGACTAAATTCCAAACCCAAATCAAATGCTCCAAATTAACCCCACTTCCAAATTCCACAAAATTGAGCCATGTAATCATTCAAATTTCACAAAATTTGATTCCCAAATCCTTCATGACATTCCCCCAAGCCAAAGTGAACCATAAATTACTCTAGATCCAAGCCCAAATCCATGGTCAAGCCCAAACTCCATTTTAAAAACAAAACTAAGCTTTTTTCTAACCTTTTAATTTAATTGTACCCTAATTACCCCAGCCCATCCTAATCTTGTGATCTGACCACCTCAATACTAGCCTAAACCCACTTTTGGGAAATGGACCAAGGTTCCCTTGAATCATTGAAACCCCTAAGCCTAAAAATGGTTAACTCTCTTAACCATGCCATCAACCATCAAAATCCAAGCCTAATCACAATTAAACCTTTCCCTGACCTCCTTGAGCCAGCTAGCAACCACCCTTGGCCTGGTCGGCCTCCCTAGTGGTCGGAAAACACAAAACCAAGAAGGCCACCCATGGCTTAAACCCAAAATTTTGCCTATATAATTTGTCAATTGCGTCACTCAGCCCTCCAACTCAGCTTACTTGCACCAGCCAATGAGAGCCTAAGGCCTCCCCCTTGGCCAGAATTATACATAGCCCCCTCCACGGGGAAATTTAAAGATCATCCAAAACGTAGAGGAAACTTTGACCAATTGCTTCCAGAGCTTCTCACAAACCTCTTAAGTGCAATTCAACCAACCTTAGCCACCCATTTCCACTGTCCAAGCTCAATTTCACCGCCTATATTCAGGACCTTTTCAACCATTTCACCAAACCTCTCAAAGCTTCAAATTAGCAATTCCATAAGCTTCCCCACATTTCAAAACCATCTCCTCTATCAAAAGCCCCCTCTTCTGAGCACCTAAACATAGTCCTAGACCAAGCCCAAGTCACCATTCAACTGAAATCATACTTAGACCGCTTCTCATCTCAATACAAAACTTCAAGGAGCTTTATGGACTCGAGGCGATCGTCTCCGACCAACCCAATCGAGGCCTCACCACTTAGGCAAAGGTATAGCTTGAAATCCCTAAATCTTGCCTCAGTTTCATTGATTATGAAGTAAACTTGTATTTCATACGTATTTGACCATATAGATAAGTTCATCTCACTTAGATGAAGATGTAGGAACAAACCCTGAGTGACTTGGTTGAGAATTGAGTGATATATTAGGTCTAGAACACAGACGGTTCTCGGGTTATGACGATTCAGAATGATGGATGGATGTCGTCCAATTCCGCGCGTATCAAACGGACGGACCAGAACGTGTTGGATGAGGACTTGGAGCAAAAATTGAGGAGTGTCACCAATCAAATGTCGCAGTTGGAGGTTCAATGAATTACAATATACATTTTATTGAACACTTATATAAAAATGTATGAAATGAAGACTTGAAGGACTTATCAAAGAAAAAATATTATGATATTTACTTTTAGTTGGTATTATCAAATCATCATCTATTTTATTAAGCTTTAAAGGAGATATTTCACACTCTTAATCCTATAAAGGTTTCTTGGATAAAGCTTGTAAAGCTTTCTTACCTCTTATTTTATTCTTATCCAACTTTTCAACATCATGACAAGAGATCTTTCTAGATAAATAGAAAGATCATCTTTAAATAAAAATTTTTCATCACATAATCATTGATATGATTTATCTCATATTGAATATCTTTAATAATTTGAATATTAAGACTTATCAATATATCTTATGCTATGATATAAATAGGAATAAGTGGCTTCTTTAGTTTTTTCAAATTTACATAAAGAAAAAATCTACAAGTATAATTCTAAAGGGGGTTTCTCTTTGAAAGACCAAAAATTTTACTTCTAAAAGGTATATGGCCTTAGATAAACATATAGATATGTCTATCGTTGCTAAAATCCTTGCACCATGTTTTCTAAACAGACAATCAATCTAACAATAATTGTCATAACTCACATGAGAATTGAGAAAGATAGGCTTCATTCTCAGATAAAATAGTCTCTAGTTCATGAGTAAGCAGAAATCAAAAAACAACAAAGATGCTCATCTAATAAATTATGAGATATATAGGCACTTGATAACAAGCTCGAGCGGATGAATTTAGCAGCCTGTATCATTTGAATAATTATTTTTTACAAAAAATGATCAAAATATTACTACTAATTGTGAACATATTATCAAAATATGAGATTTTCTATCACATATATATATTATATAAGTGGTTAGGATGTTTTCGACATTAAGACCCAAAAAATAAAATCTGAGTTCTTTAGTATAAGATAGTTTAGTGCTCTTATTAGAAAAGCATAATAACAACCCGAGGCTGAATATACAACAAAAACCTGAAGATGAACATACAATAATAGCATGAAGATGAACATGCAATTAAAATCCATGGAAGAACATACAATAACATCTTGAAGAAGAACATGTAGCAATAGTTTGGAGACAAACATGCAACAATAACTCAAATATTATCATAAAACAAAGAAAATGGATGAATGAGAAACAATAACCTGGAGAAGAATAGCTAAAAATATGATGAAGAAGAACAAACAATAATACTTAAGGATGAATTGACAACAACAAACTGAAGATGAATATGCAACACAAACTGGAGATGAAAAAACCACAACAACTTGGGTATGAATATATGATAATAGCTTGGGGGATGAATAAACAATAATAGCCAAAAGATAAATACGCAGCAATAACACAGGGATGAATATGTAATAACATATTTAAAATAATAAGGCAAAACTAGCCTATATATTAAGATGAACTTTGAAGCTTCAAAAAAGTAGTAAAATCTCCCACATATCAAAAGGTATTTCTAATGGACAGGCTTCTATTATTGTAGCAACTGCTAAGAAAATCATCATGAGTGTGTGCATGGAATACCCAATACACATATTCATACATGAACAAACAAATGCATCAATGTGTCAGCATCTATTAGTGAGTGCCTCATGCACACCTTCTTGCACCCATACACCTAACTATATCCAAATATGTGCCTTTGCGCTTGCACATAAATGCATCCGCGGGTGCCCTTTCAGGCACTCTAAGCCCATGTTTGTGTATGCTAGACCCATTGCTCCCAAATGCATGCCTTCATGTCTCTTTTCTCACACACCCACACAAGTATGTGCATGATATGCTCACACATATGCTCGTGCTCACCCATGCACCTTGCTACTTCCACAGACACACCCAAATGTGCTAGTGTGCTTATGTACTTGTGCGCATGTACATGTGCTTGGGAAAAATATTCCTATGTGGTCGTGCATGCAGGAACGCTATCAGCGATGACGAAGATATCATGATCAAACATTCATTAATAATAAATTATTCCATCAATTTTGACATTTCACCCTAAATTTTAGGGTTTTAAAAACTCAAATAAAGTATCTATGAGTAGATATTGATGGTTTAAAAATTCAAAGATTATTGTTTTAATTGACGTGTGAATTTCAAGAGCATCAAAAATATTTTTGAGTCTTTTTAATGATTTGCTACATATTTTTGGATTACATGAGCATCAAAATCCAAAAAAGGGAGAAATTGATATATCACTAAGAAATTTATATGACCATGCACAAGTCTTGATGCATTTTGAGTAAGTGATAATCTAAATCCAAATTCAAGATCATATATGCTCTAGTTTTAAAAATTTTCTATTAAATTGGGCATCTTGAAAAAATAAGCCTAATGACATTGAAAGTGATCCAATAAGAGTCTAAATAAGCCTAGTTTAAATACTTGAAAATAATCAAAGGCTTTGATGCATATTGAAAGGCCAAACAATCCCTAATTTTTTCACGCTTATAATTAGATTGAGTGGCTTAATAAGTGGAATCTAACAAGCTTAAGATCATTTGATTTTGAGGTTGCTAAGACACTTGAATAATGGAGAAATGACCTATAATTGAAAGAATCAACAAGGTCCATTTGATGGAGTTGTTTAATATTTTGGTAAAATCTACCAAAACACTTAACACAAAAGCCACTACAAACCTTAATTTGTAGATATCTATTTTTTTATAAGAGTTAGATTATTATACTTATTATGATGATTGAAAACATTATTAAAGTTAGGTGTAGTTTTTTCATTCTTTTTCAGTTGTGTTGCCTAAGTTTTGAACTTCTCATAGCAAGTATATTTCAATCATGTCATAATAAAGTGGTAACTCATATATTATTAAAGACACTCAAAGCTCCACTTATGTTCCTACTCAAAGAATATAGCCTTATAAACTTCATTATTAAGAGGGCATGGTGCAAACATGATTAGACAAATAAATTTATCTATATTGCGCTACTATCTTATATCTATGTTGAATGGTGATATACTCATGCTTAATAGTCATCGCACTTGAGATAAGAAAAAAAATCTCTAAAGAAATAACAAGTAAAATATTTCTATGTTACATTTATCTCCATTATGAAAGCTTTAAGCATATAGTTCTACTATACATTACCATTATCTTAAGTTTTTTTTTAAAAACAAATACTACTTTTTATCGCTTAAGAACTACTAAAGAGTAGAAGTCTTACAAATTCATCAAATTTAATTTTAGCCTCTTAAACATTATGCTTGTTGTAGATACTAATAGCATCATATTCTTCAATTACTTTAAATGAGAAAAACCTCTAACTATAGAGAAACACCAACCATTGGGCTACATCTATTGTGCTAGTAGATGTTATTATTGATATCTAAATAGTTATATTAAAAATGATCATATTTTTTTCTATTAAAAGATTTATATCAATACTTATCCTTTTGGTGCTCCCATCAAAACCATGTTGTCCATTAGAGGCCATATATGTTTTTTTTACCTACAAAACTCATTTGACTTATAAAGCATGCTTTCAGCACCCACTCAGTTACAAAGTTCTTTATCCTTAACTAGCCAATATAAATTTAAATAAGAAAAATTATTTATGATAAAGACTCCATTAATAATACTCTTACAACTTAACTTACATAAACTATATAGTCTCTAACATTTTTATAATAACATAATGACTTTGCTTCATGTTAAACAACAAACAATTTAACTTAAAGAATTAACTTACTA
>JXCR01133912.1:0-18493 GCA_002079205.1 Phalaenopsis hybrid cultivar | reverse complement strand
TCTCTATTTAACTAGCGTGTAAGCGCCAGTTTTGGGCGCTCATGCGCCTTAGTTCATTTTTTTGCACCTTCATTAAAGCGGAATGTCTAATAAATATGTATTAAATTATGTACATAAAGACTATATATTTTAGTTGTATCAATATTATTTGATATTTCAATCCTGTAAATTTATTATTTAGGGCTTACACTTGCATGATATCTGATCATATAAATAATCTGGAAGATAGGAGGGTTTATGTCGTACCGAGCGACGACCTCAAAATCTTTAGAGAGTTAGAGCTTATATTGCAAGTGTAAGCCCTAAAAATGTNAAACTAATCATCACCCTCATCTTGATCACTATCGTCACTACGCCAAACAACTTCAAGCTCATATGGTAGATATCTCGGGTACTGAGGAAATACAACATCCTGGTTACCTCTCATAAGGTATTCCATAACTAAGTTGAATTCATCATCATAATCACTACGCCTCTTCATATACCCATCCATATGCTCAACAAAATGTTCTAAGTTTGATACCTTCTCATTGGTATAAATGACATTATTCAAAATCCTTTATAATAAAAATAACTAAGAATCAGATTTAAAAGTCTGACCTCGTGATGTAGAAGCATGTGAAGTAAAGGCTCGTGACTTCGAAGCAGCAGAACTACTGGAGAATCCACCCCGCCGGCCAAAAATGGAATGATGTTAATAAGACTTTACATTCACACTGGTAATGAGCTTTAGTGGCTGTAAGATCTCCTCCCAACTGTCAAATCTAACTCCAGCTTGCTCGCATAAAGAAAAGATCAAGGATGAGAATCCCAAACCTACAGTAATAGCAACGACGGCTGAATTAGTAATAACTCCATGAATCAGAGCTCCGATATCAATAGGTGAACTGTTGAATGCAATAGTACAAGGTTGTTCGATCTCAAGTCACTTCACTCAAATGATTTGTAGGTAGCAGACTAGCAAAAATAAAATAATGTCATGGCTTTGCAGTGGCATCCAACATTGAAGCATAAAAGTTTACTCTTCTTTCATTTTTTCCCTCCTAATAGTCAAAGATGAAATAATTTTGTCTAACTCCTCCTCATTAGGACTATCGTTTGAATAAAAACACAAAGTACTCGGGGGAAATTGATAAAGCTGATTAATTACCTCAATAGAAAATGATACTATCTTTCCCCTCACAATGACTCCTTCATCTGCTTAAGGGAGATTTGCATAGAACTCCTGTACAACAGAGATCACTGTGACAACAAAACGACTCCCACTAGCGGCGAACAATCAAATCTTCCACAGCTCCTCCCAAATTTTTAAAACACCGCTCAGGAATCTACTTTCTTGACTGTAATGCATCACTGTATTGATTCTTAGCTCTCGAACTGACAAACTTGTTTGAATCAAATGGAGCCTTCCCCTTGCTACTCTTCATTCTTGGTCCCATTTCTAAAAAATGTATAAAATTAAAAATAAATTCCACATTGAACTCCAAATTACTAAACTAAACTCTTAAAAGCTTAAACTAACAAATCCATGACTTTTCCATCAAATTTTCTCAAATTTTCATCATGAATAGTGATTTTCGGGTAGCTCATGAATGTGCTCCAAATACATGGTGAAAATAAAAAATTTTTGCATAGAAGTGAAGCTCTTACCTCAAGGATCTCAAATCTAGCATTTTTTCCTCAAATCTCCAAAAAATTTTCAAATATGGTGTGCCCTAGCCCCAAAGTCGCAAAAACCCAAGGAAGAAGGTGATGACAAGGTGCGTTAATGGTGTTTTTCAGACCTATCTTTCACTTAAACCATTCGCGAACCAACTGTCATGAACTGGTACTTAAGCGCGAATGGTTCGACGCTTAGGTGTATGTCTCTCGGTTTAGGCAGTGCTTAAGCACGGGTTTTGGCGCTTAGGTGTCAATGCACAAATTTTGATTTTTTCGGTGTAATGGAAATGCACGTCTAGCCTAAGTCAACCAACCATAGATGGCCTCAAAACACTTTAAATATTATTATTTTCCCTCTTAACTCTTCTCTTACTCATAATTCACCAATCTTAACTTGTTCGATTCAACACACAATAACACGCAATTTCTCACAAACAAAACACATATTAATTCATAAATAATTACAAACACTTTTAAATACATAAATTCTCCATCTAAATAGTCTCGGATCACAAAAAAAAATTTCCTAACATAAACACTAGAAAAACATAACATTAAAATACACTAAACACACTTAACATTAAACAAACACTAAACACATAAACTCTAAACCATGAACTTAATTCTCTTCTCTAGTTGATAAAAAAATTCTGGCCTATTGTTAGTCTCTCCTTCAGCACACCCCATGAACTACATTATCATTCATGAAATCAAATGTGATTCTCACCATTTGTTGGTTGAGAGAATACCTTCTCAGATCTTACATGTTCTCATAACAGATATTAACATCTTAATTGGCAAAATCAAAAAGTAAATGAAATACAAGGTTTAAAATCATCACAACTTCTTCCAACATTAAAGTCAAATACTTCACACAACTTCCCTCCAATGCTTAATCACTTATCGTTTTAAGGAAAAAGATGAAGAAAACTATTCGAAATTCATGGAGAAAACACAACCATACTTGAGTTTGAAAGTAGAAATCATGTACATAAACAAGAAGTCAAAATTAAATCTAAATGTAGTCACAAAGATAAAATGTTATCTCAAAGTCCTCTCCACCAAATGTCTTGAAGTTCCTTTGAATCTCTTTCTTTACTCACAATACAAAATACACTCAAAATAAAAGGAAAGTGTGGGTGTCGGTGGCGTATGTGGTGGTGGGCACTGGTCGGTCTGGATGGATGATGATGATTGCCCTCTTCTATGGATGATTCAAGTCTTCTTTTATAAAAATCCAAAAAGTGTCTTAGTGTCTCTTCAAAATGTGTCCACATTCAATGAATATTCTAGAAGTTTCCTCCTTTCAAAAGCCAATTGAATGAATTTTCGTGTCTATTAACTATTTCTCACGTTTTTACTAAGGGTTGCTTCAAATATTTCTTCAAAATTTCATCCAAATTCAATGAATCATCAAATAACTACTCATGCCACTTAAACGCGGGGTATCTGGTGCTTAAGCGCTGCCTATCTCTATTTAACTAGCGTGTAAGCACCAGTTTTGGGCGCTCATGCGCCTTAGTTCATTTTTTTGCACCTTCATTAAAGCGGAATGTCTAATAAATATGTATAAAATTGTGTACATAAAGACTATATATTTTAGGTGTATCAATATTATTTGATATTTCAATCCTGTAAATTTATTATTTAGGGCTTACACTTGCATGATATCTGATCATATAAATAATCTGGAAGATAGGAGGGTTTATGTCGTACCGAGCGACGACCTCAAAATCTTTAGAGAGTTAGAGCTTATATTGCAAGTGTAAGCCCTAAAAATGTAATAAATGCAAAAAATAAACTTGCCTACCTAACATTTAAATTTTAATGTTTACATTCAATACACTCAAATTTTTAATATTATATACAATTATTATTATTAAAATAAAATAAAATACAAAATTTTATATATAAATTTATGACACCAAAATGTTATATATATTTAAATAAAAATTTCAGTTTTTTTTTTAAGCTTTAGATTCTACAGCTTGTCATATAAAATTATATGAATATTCGGATTTGAAATTATTTCAATTTCCAGTAGTTGGAAAGTTTATTTTATTCAGTTTCGTTTTGAGTTCCTAAAAATTGTCATGTGATGACAAATTTTGGAGTTTATGCATGTTGATGCTTAAATAAAACTTTCATCCAGCCAAAGAGAGAAGATAATGTTGCCATAAAAAAAAAAAAAAAAAAAACCATCAAATCTATTTCTTTGGAATTTGTATGATTTTCTTATAGAATCTTTTATTTAGGACATACTTTTCAAAAATGAATGATAATTTATAGATTATGCAACTTAAAATTGAAATCGATGATTTTTTTTTTTTTTTTTGGGGAATCTTAAGAAGGAATAATTTTCTACCATAATTCTGTTGAATCCAAAATTGTTCTTGCGAATAGGGGTGTAAACGAGCCGAACATGAGCAAGCCCAGGCTTAGCTGGTGTTCGGCTCGTTTATATTTTGAGCTCAAAAAGTGTGTTCGTGTTCGGCTCGTTTGCTTAGCAAGCCAAACACGAGCCGTTCACGAACGAAGAGTCGTTTTGACAACCCTAATCATGTAGCCATAAGATGTTAAGAATTGGGGCAAGATTTAAAACATTATTTGAATCTAAATTAATAATTTTTATTGTATTTTCTTCATTAATACTTTTAATTGATTATAAATCTTTGTAGCCTTGTAGTCAATTAATTTTTTTTAAAATTACTGCTCATCAAATATATATATATATATATATTATTGATTAGTAGTATTTCGAGCCAAAACGAGCCGAATACGAACGAACAAATATTCGTTCGTGTTGTTCGTGTTCAGCTCGTTAACTTAGCGAATGAGCCGAACACGAGATTCTTAACAAGTCGAACACGAGTTGTTCGCGAACAACGAACCGTTTTGATAGCCCTACTTGCGAATCACACCTCGACGATTAGAACATAAGCAAGAGAGAAAGGAAAAGAGAGTTGAAGAGGAGGAATGCGGAGCAGAAAATCAGCAATAATGTGTAATGAGCTTATAAATTTTTTTTTATAAGAAGATATCTTATTTATAGATATAGGGGACAACAAATGTACAATAACCTGATACCCCCATTTTGATGGGTGTATTGATACACCTAAAATATATAGTGTTTTTAGACACATTTTTATAATTATTTTTGAGATATTGCAATTTAATGGAAAATTTTTTTGTGTTTTTCTTGCAGATACAGGTAAAAATGAAAAAATGCTTAGAGGAGTGAAAAAGTACCAAATTTGGAGCAAAAAAATGAAAAATTGTGCAAAAGAATTTTGGCGCCTAAACGTTAGATCCGGCGCTTAAGCGTCGGTTAAATAGAGAAGGTCACGCCTAAGCGCCGAAGCCCCGCGCTTAAGCGCCAGTTACAGTTACTATATGAGTAAAATCGATTTTCACGAATTTCGAAGAGGTTTTTGGGACACTCATTGGCTTAATAGGTGATTGTAACCACCATGGACGAAAATTATCATGAAAGGATGTGTCTCTTGGGTAAAAACATCGAATCAAAACACATTTTGAAGAGATCCCAATATCTCTTGGAAAACTATAAAAGAAAGAAGAGAGGGCTTAAAAAATAGCTCTGAAAATGTCCGAAAAAGTGCGAGTCCTTAAAATATTGGAAAGTTTTGAAAGTTCTTTGTTGGGGAGTTAGTTCGGAGAGATTTTCAGGAAGCACTTTTTATTTACTTTATCCTTTTTTTTATTTTGTTTTGAGTGATTGTTAAAAAGAAGAGATTCAAATGAGCTTCAAGAGTTTGGTGGAGGACTTGAGATAAGTTTTTATCTTTTTGTTTTAGATTACTTTTAGTTTTAATTGAGACTTGTTGTTGGTTTGACAATGATTTCTTCTTTTAAACTAAAGTGTGATTTTATTTTCTCCATGGATTTTGAGTAGTTTACTTTATCTTTCTTTTTAAAATGATAAGTAATTAAGTTTTGGATGGAAGTTGTGAAGAGTATTGATCTTTAATGTTGGAAGAAGTTGTGATGATTTAAATCCATGCACTTCATTTACTTCTTGATTTGGCCAATCCAGATGTTAAAATTTGTTGTGAGAACATGTAAGAACCAGGCCAGTATTGTCTCAGTCCAATTGGAAAGAATCACATGAGGTTGTATGAATAAGAATGTAGTTCATATGATTGAGTGCATTTGGAAAGAATCACATGAGGTTGTATGAATGAGAATGTAGTTCATATGATTGAGTGCAAATAGGTAGAAAGAATCACATGAGGTTGTATGAATGAGAATGTAATTCATATGATTTAGTGCAAATAAATTTGGAAATAAAAAAAATCACATGAGATTGGATGAATGAGAATGTAGTTCATATGATTGAGTGCAAATAAATAAAGAAATATTCATTGATGGGTGTATNATTGTTTTAGGTTCTGATACGAGAATGTTATCCCCCAGGTGGAGGGAATCGAGGGAACTCTAGTGAGAGCTAATATCTTCCCTACCTAGCCGGTCTTCAGAACTACTGAAACTAAATTAGCCAATGCTTCTTTATAGCATCTCTAGTAAGGGTAAAGAATATTATTGAAAACTTTAAATTAGCTAATGTTCTTTATAGCAACTCTAGTAAGGGTAAAGAATATTATTGCTCTATTTGACACAACACAATTTGCATACTTCCACAACAGAATTCCTATACTTATTACTGATTCATCATAATTAGCCAATGTTCTTTATAGCATCTCTAGTAAGAGTAAATAATATTATTGCTCCTATTTGACACAACACAATTTGTATACTTCCACAACAAAATTCCTATGCTTATTACTGATTCATGATAAGAGGAAAGATATTTTCATATTAAATACTTTTCTTCTACAAAAAACTTTAGTTATCTTTTTAGTTGTTACTGTTTCGTTAAAATATCAAAAATACCAAAATTATTTAAATTTAAAATTCCTACAAAAATCATTTTTAGTTTAAGTAATTATCTTTTTAAAAAATAAAAAAAACTTTCTAAAAAGTGCATATTGCATAATCTTCTATGTGGGTTCGATATTTAGGTCTTAATCAAAAAGTCATATATTACTTNTATGTTCTGGGTTGGTGGTGTCGATCGACTTTATGAATGTCTTTGATTCTCTGGTCTTTGGTTTGGTTTGAATCTGCAGGCTGACTTCTAGTAATTTCAGTCATCCTAACTTGGTTCGGTCGGCCTGAACCCGCCGATCGATTTCTAGGGTTTGGGGGACTAACTATCAATCCCCTTTTTTTGTAGAGTCCTACGTCTTCTCAGAGACCACTTTGATGACTCACCAACCTCTAGTTGGAAGGTCCGGAGAGCTTTTATGTGACGACAGTCGATGCTTACGAGTTGGGCTGACGCCTTCTCTCAGCTCAATGGTTCTCACTTTCAGTTATGGACATCCTATGTTCAATTGACTTTGGATTTTACTCGATTGGACTTTATCTTTATTTATTTGGTCAATTATGTCATTCTGTGCATCCATGAAAGGTCATTGGTATTCCACCTTCTCTTTGTCTTTTTGTCCATTAGAATTTCAAGAGATTTGTGCCAACATACTTTTTAGGTACATATTTAATTTCTTAATTCTCTTTTTTTTTTTGAAAATGACAACAATAAAAAATATAAGAGAATTAAATACAAAAAAAATATTTATTTTGTAATATGTACTTTAAATAATTGAGCTCTTCGTGCCTGCAATTTCAATAAATAGGGAATGATTGACGCTTTCCTTACTCATGGCTGCTCTTTAGCCCGTGCCTCTTGGTCGATAAACATTAGAAACATGCCAATTACGTTTCAATTGATAAATTAGTAATGAAGCCTTTGGGCTACCTGCTGAAAACTTTGTTTCTAAGAAAAAATCAGAGTGAAGAAAAAGGCGGAAGGGAAGAGCTGCCTAGTCTTTGGGTGGAGATGAAGGATCGTTGAATGGAGATGTCAAGCCTTTAGATGGAGGCAGTGAACCTTAGAATGGGCGTGGCGAACGTTCAAGAAGCTTGCTAGGTTATGCCAATCCAAGCTGAAATAGATAGTGTGGAAAGGTTTAGGTTGGAAGGTAGAGTTTTATGTATGGAGTTGCTTCAGGGTGAGCTTGTGGATAGGTTTAGGATGGAATGTAGAGTTTTATATATGGAGTTGCTTCAGGGCGAGTTTGTCTTGCCCGAGGTGGCCGACAAACCACCAGTAATATATATATTTTTTTGAATAAATTATTGCAATTATTTCCTTTAGCGTTTATTTATGCATTTGTTTTTCCTTGGACATTGTGTTGATGTGACACATAATTTTCAATACCGAGATACAATCCTCCTGATGCTTTTAATTCTACTGGCACCCTATGTATATGGGCTGAGTTGTTTTCGTTGTGTGATTCTTTTTTCTTCCCCTTAGTCATTCATTACATGTTGATGTTTCTTTAAATGATGCTTTACCCAACGAACAAATCATGATGTTAGAAGACCAAAATAAACCATGCTAGGAGTTTTATTTTTTAGGTGCTTTGTCAACCAAAAAAGAACCCAACACAAAGGTGGCTATCCTTGGAAAAGTAGGGATGTGACTCATATATTCATAACTCCTGAACGAGGAATAATATGATTCTCTTATCATTTGTCAGAGTTGTGTACTAATAATGAAGTAGAGTATGAAACCATGATTACTGGTCTACACTTGAACATTCAAATTGACATTCAAGAGGTTAAAGCTTTCAGAGATTCAAATATAAAGATGAATCAAACTACCAGAATGTGCAAGATTTTTTAACCCTGACTTAGTCAATATTATCAATATATGATGAACTTATTTGAGTAGATTTTGAATGCCACTATGTGTCGAATATGCCATGTGATCTCGAGAAATATAGTTGTGTAAAAATTATATAGTTGACTCCGTTATGCAACATTGCCAAAAACTTGATGCAATATTTTATGAATTAGAAATTTAAACAATTAATGTTGGGATTCTACGTAAGTATATGTATCGTTATCAAGTAATAAAAGACTTTCTATTTAAGCCCCAAATATCGATCCCATGAGGGAAGGTTTAAATTTGAAATGGTAAATTTTCTAGGAAATCCACAGAAAGTCAAAACAAAATTACTGTCACTAATTTTGAATGTTGAGATATTATCAGAACTAAATTATTTAACTATTAACAAAACTGAAATACAAAGTTTAAATAGTAACTGCTAAACTATTAAACTATGTTTATGTGAAAAAATATCTTTCCCACTATTATGAGGTTTTAGTAAAATGAGATGAGATAAATGATTCAAATACATATTGTGCCAAATAGGAGCAGTTTTAATTCTCTAACCTGATACAGTGTTATAGAAAATCTTTGGCAAATCTCAGGTTTAGTCCCTAAATCTGTGGCTAGGCTAGGAGGATACTGGCTCCCACTCCAGAGCTCCCGCTTTCCTTCACTTGAAGGTTAACTCTCACTTTAGTTTTTAAACACTAAGAGCGAATTGGGGATTTTAGTCTGTCACCTTGGTTGAGGTTTAGATTTTCCTCTTTAGTTGCCTAGGGTCTAGTTATAGGACTTTCCTGTTGACTATTCTTAGAAAATTAAAATAAGAACCCTCACTATTAGATATTCTACACCTCCTTACTCAACTTGAATTTCCACATATTGGTCATAACCTCTAGCATTTAGTAGGTGGGGTCAATATAGGGGAGCTCAAGATGAGTTCCCATAGGTCTACTTGCCCTTAGAGTTGACCCTGGGTACTGGAGCTAAGGCACTCACTTTCACTCACTCTCACTCACAATCCCTCACAACCCTAAACTCAATATTTATTGACTTTAATCCCTTGATCCTTTGGGAGACTTATGTAGATGGTCCCCTAAACCCACTAGTCCTAGCTAAGGTTTAGCTAAGACCAGTACATAGAAGACCCAAACGGGGATTTCATTAGTCCATAGCTCATGTAGGGTGGTTGATACTCTAACCTTACCAAAATACCCAATTTGAGCTTTCACCCCCAAACATATCCAAATTACCTAAACACCCCTGAATCCCAAATTTGGTCAAAATCCTCAAATTCACCTAAAATATCTAAACTTTTTCAAAAATCATTTCAAACCTTTTGAAAATACCCAAATTGCCCAAAACCACACAAAATTACCAAAATTACCAAAATACCCCCAAATTGTCAAAATTACAAAAATACCCTTGGCATCCCAAAATTTCCTAAAACATCCAAAATCACTCCAAATGTCTCCAAAACCAATTTGGACCCTTCAATTCAATCCAATTTGGCTCATTTGGCCATTTTGACCAAAACCCCAAAGTTGCCTTTAAAGGCCCAATTTCCCCAAATTCACCTCAAATGTCCGTCAATTTGGGCCCAATTTTCTTCAATATAAATCTTAAACTTAAATTAACCTTTCATATGACCAATGTAAACTAAATCTAAGCTTAATTGGCACATGCTTTGAGCCCAATTTTGATCTAAGTCAAAACCCCAATTTTGGCTACATGACTTAATCCCATCAATTGAACCCCATAACCTACTCAATTTGCCACAATTTATGTTGAAAACTCTTCATAACAATCCTACATATCAAACTTGACCTTCAATTGGCCTTGGTGAGGCCTCAATTTCATTTAATTTTAACATAAGTCCAAAAGCCCCAATTTTGCCCAAAATTGGCCATACATAAAAATCCCACCAAATTGATTACCTTAGCCCCAAAATTTGTACCCAATTTATGTTGAAAACTCTTTATGATGTTTATATTGATCATTTTAAGCAATAAATTTGGACTTAGCCCAAGCCTAGCCTAATCTAGACCCAAATCTAGCCCAACAAGCCCAAATTGACCAAATGATCAAAATCCTCCAAATTGAACCCTCAAACCAACTCAAAATCACTCAAAATATTTTTTAAACTCTTCATTAAAATCATCTAAATCAAATTTATCAATACATTTGGCTAATTGACATGGCTAGCCCAACTTAAACCCAATATCTAGCCATTTTGACCCAAATTGAACCCTTTAACCAAAATTGACTTAGCCTTGTCTAGGCCACCAAGACAATGATACCACAACCACTAAGCTCCTCCTAAGGTCCAGTCTAAACCACCATAAATCCACCAAAGCATGCTATGGACCAATGGATCCCTAAATTAAGTGATTTTAACCTATTTTTTGGACTTAGCTTGAAATAGCTCCACCATCATCACTTACCATAGGGAGTTAACCATCATGAGCCACCCCCTGACCTTCCTGAGCTAGGAGGTGACCACTCCCTGGCCGTCCAACCACCTTGGTGGCCAAAAAATGGTAAAACTTTGAGCCACCGACCACAAATTTAACCCAATTTAAACCTAGAGGCCAAATCAGCTCAACTGCTCTTTAGGGCATCTCTGCCCTTCACATAAGCAATATTTTCCAACCCCTAATTGGCCCTGACAGCCATCATAGGTCATTTTATTTAAAGCTCCCCTCCATGTCCAATGGGGGAGAGCTGAAAATTTCTTAAGGAAACTCTGCCAATTTGCTTCCAGAGACTCCCTAGGACCTCCTCAGTTTAAGCCCACCATTTCCCCCCTCTGGTTCCCTCTGTGTGAGTTCAATTTTTAGCTCAAAGTTTCAGTTGAAATCAGGACATATTTCCCCATAGCTCTACAATGAACCAAATCTCAATTAATTGTGCACACACCATCCCCACAGTGAGAGGAGTTGATCCCCCACAAAAGCCCCCTCTTAAACAGCATCTAGTATAGACTTCAATCAACACCTGAAATCGAGCTTGGTTGATTTCATACCTAGAAAATTCACCACAGCCTGAGACTTCATCTGGAGGTTTGTTGGACCCAATCGAAGCTACTACAACCATTTGATTGAGGCCTCCCCTCTCAAATAAAGGTATTGAACCTTAACCCTAATCTGAGCCTATTTTTACTCTCCATACATATTTACTGTATTTCATACCGTATAATATGTATAGATAGGTTTATCTTGAGTAGATGAAGCTCTAGGAACAAATCCCATGAGATTTGGTTGAGTCTAGAGGGAGATCTTAAAGTTTTAGTGACAAGATTTAACCAGACGAACTCTTGGTGCGTGAATCGCGGGCTACGTGGAATGTGAGGGTGGAAAGCACAGCAAATGGGAGCACGCCGCATTGTTGTTCAGAGCTGCCTAGGATCCAGTCAGTGACGTGTGGTTAAGTAGAAATATAGGGTATTTTTTGATTTATTTAATGCTTGATCTTTAAAAATTCATATATTTGCATAAAAAAATCATAAAAAAAAATAAAAATACATTCTTACTTAATAAACAGAGGAGAACAATGTGAAAATGGTTTGAAGTTTATTTAATCATAGTTTAATTTTAATTAATTAAATAGGATTTTTAGACTTTTAATTTCATGCATGTAGACATTTCACCATGACTTGATATTTTGGCATGTTGTTGCCCCTATCATGGGGGATATTCTCTAATTTTTCTAAGGTCAGAGAAGACCTCTAGACAGAGATCCATATTTTTCAAGTTTATGTCTGTTATTTGCATAAATTAATCATGATAATTAACATGTTGCTTAGAAAAATTCAAAAATTTTTTTGAAGGTTTATTGTGACCAAAGAATCCTTTAAAAAATTTTTCACGGGCCAAGTCATTAAGCATACACTTAATTCTCACAAAACCCTAAAGCATAAAAAAAATTAATTTGGGAAAAATGATCATCTAAATGAATTGATTTTGATTCTCCACTATGACTAAAGTTCAAAGAACTCCCCATAGAAAATTTAAAATATTTGAAGTTCATTTGATAACTTAACTTGATTTTCTAAGTTAAATGTCATTTTAATAATAAAAATAAATTTTAATAATTAAAATATAATTAAAAAATTATAAAAATTTGTTTTGAGAGTCCTCTGTGATCAGGAGAATTTTCTAAAAATAAAATTGTCATTAAAATAAAAATTTCATTTTTAATCTTATTTTTAAATATTTAAATAATTAAAAAATAAAAAAAATAAAAAATTAATAAAATTCATGGAAATGTTCTAAATTATTTCCTAAGAATTTAGTAGTAATTGAAATATTTTTTCTAATTTTCTAAGTGAAGATATTGAATTTTAAATCTTAAAATAATTTTTTTAAAGGCTAAATATGAATTTTTCTTAATTTTTCACTTAAATAATTCCAAAAATAAAAAAAAAATTAGAAAAATGTAAAATTTGTTTCTCTAAGTTCCTTTATCTCAAAGGGATTTAATAAAAATATAAAACTTCATTTTTCACATTTAAAAGATTTTATAATTAATTAACACTTCAAAACTTAAAATAATTCTAATAATTTAAATATAACTCCAAAAATCATGAAATTTGGCCCAAGTGTTTATTTAGTCTACATCTACCTTAATTAAAAATTTCAATGGATTAGAATTTGCCTTGGTCAAGTTGTTGAATTTTCTTTAAAAAATTCTATTTTTGCATATCAATAATATATAAATTAAATTAAAATTTGAAAAATCACATTTTATCCTCTGAGGACTTAATTGACCCATGAGTAAGATGGGATGAAAATTCTAAAGTTATTTGAATTAAATTTAATGAATTATGAAGTGATAGAGCCTTAGGGGCAAAAGTGTAATTTTGAAATTTTGGCCTTAATTAACACTTAGGCTTAGTTCAAGAAAGGGAAATGGGCAACCTTTGATCTTAATTAATATATTTGGATGATTGAAACACAACAGATTAATTGGTAGAAATCAATCTCACTTTTTCCAATTAAAGAATAAATTTAAAATTTCCTATATTATTAAAATTTGAAAGTCTGCCAAATTAAATGATCCTAGACTTAGGGGTATGGTTTTGGGTGTTAATAACTCATTAATTTAATAACCATATTTGATGTTCAAGTGACATTCAAAAGTTTTGATAAAAAATCATCATCACTTAAAATTCTATTTCTTTTAAAAATTATTAAGAGATCCACTAGGATCTTAAGGGCTTAGTAGTGACCTAAGCTAAATCAAATTTGATTAAATGAGGATTAGAAAAGTGAATGTAACTAGAAACTGAACACATTTAAAATACTATGAGCCCAAGTTAAAGCTAAAATTGGTTAAGTGTCTCAATAACATTAACTTGCCCCTTTAAGGGTTTTCACCCACATAATTCTCAAATTAAATGACAAATGATGATCACCCTACTCTTACGGATAATGGAAACATCAATGTTCAATGAGCATTAGAAGTATTTATAGGATGAGTTACTAAGCGACATAATAAGTTTAAATGAGCTCAAGACTTTCCACTAGGCGGTGAGAGGGAAGCTTGGATCTGCTTCTTTCTCCCGACCTTTTGGATACCTCAAAGGTCTACTAAACCTAACATGTTTTGTTTAATGAAATCATCCTTAGTAAAATTAATACTTGCTCACCAAGATATGATTTAGGATTTGGTAAATCATTAGAACCTTATTTTTCTCCTTACATAAAATTTCCTTACATGCATTTTGAGTTTCAGGTGGTGGAACGAGAAAACTTGTCAGGTACGCTTTTACAATTTACAGTACTGTCTTTTTCTATACTTTTCACACTGTACTTTTATGCTTACAAAACTTGCATGTTAAATAATGATGTCACTCTGCATGAAAACTAAAACTGATAGGATAGCCATAAGACCAAAATCAAAACTAAAACTAAAATCAATCAAGATAAAATTCACCACCACAATATTCAAAATATAAGACAACTCAAAATTTAATCACAAAACTCACAAAAATCACAATTGCAACTAAATTAAGACATCTCTATCGGATGATCGAGAATCCCTCAGAGGAGGTAACCTATGGTTGCTAACGAGACTTCCTACGGTCTAAATGAAAGTACAGAACTCATTAAGTTGAGTTAAATAAATTCATTTGGACTAAGTGAATCCAATAGAAAATAGTGGTACCAGAACGAGGGAACCATAGGATCCTAACCGATGCCGCTCTAATCAACTTTAACATGCCCCCATAAATTTTTAAAGAACTATAACCATAAGACCATCTGATTTGATATTATAACTTGACACCTTATAAAACTTAAACTCTTCACGACGAGGAGCTTGTAACTAGCATGATGGGCAGTACAACCATCTTCAGTAGCAAAACCTGCCTTCCCTAGTTAAATTAATTCCTTCCTTAGAATTAAACAACAAAGTCATAGGATTTCAAGGTTGTTTACTTATGCAACATAAATCCTCACCTCATCTTTAGGCCTTTGCACAATCATGTTGTGCAATATAAGACTTAACTCGTCTTAGGATTCTGAGGTTGTCGTTCGTCATGACCTAAATCCTCACATCTTTCAAGCCATTCGTGTGATTATTTTACACGAATATAAACCCTAAACTAATAAAATTTATAGGATGAAACATTTAAATATTTCTCCTCAAAACTGAAGCCAAACAATAGGAAAAACTGGGAAGTCACCGAGGTTCTCCTTCCGTGACATCCCCTAGTTCTTCCTCCTTTGTATTCTACAATAAAATGTTCCAAATTCGAGGCATTCTCATTTCACACATCTTTGTCTGATTTTGTCAAAAAGTCCTATACTTTTGAACTCCTTGAAGATAATATTCCCTGATTTTTATCGAGAGTTTTCTTAGGTGACTTTGGTTATCTAAGATGTAATTAACTATAGAGGCTTGCCCTTATAGGAAGCTTGTCCGAACCCAGCTTAACATAAACCCTATTTAATTCATCATGTTAAATAGGAGAACTTGTCAGAAAATAAATGGTTTTGCAGACCAAACAAATATCATATATTTCTTAGTTTATTTGATCGAGCCTCATCCTAAAGTCTCGTGTTTATCCTTCGGGATAGATACAGGGTTAGAGGTATAGTGCTCTTTCATTTAAACTATGAAAAGTATGAGGTCAGTTTGATTTCATATTTTCTAAAAATTTATATATATGTAAATTAAAATATCTTTCCGAAGAGGGCGACGAGATTTTAATTCCGGTGACCGACACTTCCTACGGGCAACTCCTTCACTAAAATAATATCGACACACCCTAAAGATTCTCCAATTCTACACACAATAAAGTATATTTCCTTATTTATTTGCACTTAATTCCATGAACAAAATTCCCCTTCATGGAATCAAATGTAATCCTCACTCTGTTGTAGAACGCATACTCCATTTCCTAGATAATATGTTTCACAAGATATTTTAACAATTCAATTGGCCAGATCGAAAAGTAAATTAAGTTTGAAGTTGAAAAATCATCAAAATTTATTTTATGTTTTAATATTGACACATCCGTATTATCTCTTCATTTCACCATATCTCAGAGTAGAAAGAAAGATAAAGTAAACTACTTAAACTTCATGAGAAAGATATAACAAAACACAAATTTCATATATAAAATAAAGTTCATACAACACTAATAAAAAAATAACACTTATCTGAAACTCTTTTCTCAAAGAAAATCCCTTGTAGCCACTTCTAGGAAATGTAGGAAGAAGAAATCTCACTTTTCTCCTTCTCCAACACTCTTAGAGAAGAGTTCGCACTTAATCTCACCACAAAACTCTAAATTATAAGAACAATGGACTCTAAATGACTGTGGAATGAAAAATGGAAGAATGTGTGATGCGTAGAAGGTTGAATTAGGACGATGAGATGTCAGGAAGAGTCACTTTTCTGATCAATTTTGGCCCCAAATAAAACCTATAGTCGGTTCTCAAATAGGTGCCTCCAAAAACTCTTCAAAAAGCATCCAAATTCGTCGAATCTTCTAGAAATAGGAGCTGAACCAACCTTGGCACCGTCGGCGCCCATTCTGGCGCCGTTGGTGCCAGTGTTTCTCAATTAGTTTGCTGCTCTCTGTCAAATGACACCGTCGACGCTGAACAAATTTTCAACATCTTCATTTTTGCTCTAAATTTTATCCTTTTTGCTTTCTTTTTGCTTCAAGTCCTAAAATTCAACAACCTGCAAGAAAATATAAAAATACTTTCCATTAAAGTGCAATATCACAAAAATGAGTATAAAGTATGGCATATATTTTTGGTGTATCACCATAATAGTAACACCATTGTGTATGCTTTGGAAAAGTTAGCTATGGAGATAATATTCGTAGAAGAGGATTCAACACTAATTGAAATCCAAGGTTGATGGGTCCTCTCTCGAATTGATATGTGGTACATTTATCGATTAAGGAACAAATCACCGTAGCCACAAAGACTCAGTTGCTTAGATATTGCCATTTTTGGAATATCTGCAAGAATGTAAATTACCCCAAGATAGATCAATATCTCACTCTGTGAAATCTAGAGATATATCATGTGCTCTCATAAATGACACACTTTATCGAAGGTCCTTCGATCATATGTGATTACACTACTTAAATAAGCACAAAGCCCAGAAGCTTGTTAAAGATATTCATTCATGATTATGTGAAGCTCATCAATCTGGCCCTAAGATGAAATAAAAGATTAAGAAAATGAAGTACTATTGGCCAATGATGATTAATGACTGAATGAAAACTGCATGACGATGTCATCAACATCAAGTACTTGACATAGTTTTGCATCAGTCGTCGAATGTATTACACCCTCCGTCATCTAAAGGGAATAACATATACTAAAAACAACTGATTATTTCTTGAAGTGGGTGGAAGTTATTCCTTTGAGAGATCTAAAAGCTCACATTGAACTATATTTCTTAAAAAATCATATCATATAACAATTTGGTGTTCCCCACCATTCAAGAGTACCAAGCTAAAAAAATTATGAGGCGCCGCAATATTGATCGGATTTATTCCACTATATATTATCCCAGAGAGAAAATACTAGTTGAAACATTCAATAAGACTTTGGTAAAAATCCTATAGAAGACATTTGAAATCAAAAAATGCCAGAGGCATGAGAAATTGGTGGAAGCTTTATGGGTCAATCGAACAACATATCAAACCCCAACTCAATCTATTCTATTTACCTTAGTTTATGGGTCTGAGGCTGTATTGTCAGAAAAGCTTTCAAAAGTAGAAAATCAAACTGTGTTTAGAGTAGCTAGAAGGATTAGAAGAAGCATGTATATCAACTCAATAGAATCTTGAACTGTATCAAACATGGATGGTTCAAGCTTATGATATACTAGTTCAACCTTGAAATGTTTCAGGTAGGAGAATTGTTCTTAGTCCTTAAAAACTGGTCCTTGCTCACTGAAAAGTTGGTAGTCAATTTTAATTTGTGTGGGAAGGTCCATTTGTCATTAAGAAACTATATCAAAGATATGGCTACTAGTTTGTTCAAAAATCAACTCTGATTCAACAAAAATCAATGCATAGGATTTAGATATATGACTTATTAATACTTTGGTAAAGTCAATCAAGACTATTACTTCTTTTTAAATCACTTCCTCCTAACAATAAAATAAGGATATGGCTATTAAATATTATTTCTTTCATTTAAGCATTATTATGAATTAATAAAACTACTAATTATATGCTTTATTACATAATACTTATTTCTAGTTATGAACTATTAATATTTAATAAATGTAATTACACTTATAATTAAAGTTTTTTTATTTATTTATAAGATTTTACATATTCCTTTAGGCATATAAGTCTAGCAACAACCAAATTTCACATAAAAACTATTCCAACAAACGACTATATATTAATATGAATATATTTAAATAAGAAAGTAACCTTCAATAGTACACTTACTATAACTTAAAATAATGTTATAAAGCTTTTAAATTTTCATATGATTCTAATACATGTAGTTTTCATTTCACTCAACAATCATATAATATTGTGCTTTCCAATCTGAACAACAATAACATGCATAGAAAAAATTGTAATGA
>JXCR01133907.1:10582-22254 GCA_002079205.1 Phalaenopsis hybrid cultivar | reverse complement strand
AATTTATCTCTATCTATATATCAATGTATACAAATATTAATTCATCTATACATATTAAAATTTACAAATATATATTTTAAAAGCATAAAATGTAAATTATGTAAAAGCACCTCAAGCCATATGAAGTCGTGTTTTCATACATAAAGACGTAGGAACTCATACAGTTTCGTACATCTAAAATAGCCCAGAGTACATAAATACAACTCAACCACTAGCTAGGAGAAGCAGAATGAAAAAAAAACTGTAAAACTATGACCACGACGAGTAGTATAATGGTAATGTTACTTCTAACAATGGCACGCTGTAGCTCCCGTGTCTGTCCTTCGTCATCTGAAACTCGCACATCGCTACCAACATCATCCTCAGCATCAGAGAAACTGTCCGCCCATTGGAAAAATCTGCATTGCTCCGCAATGCTTCGGGGGCATGTACAAAACTTCCTACCGTAGTTGTGTGTCTGCCGTGAGGTAAAATGTGGGGTTTGCAGGCCACAATGACAAACAACTCGTCGGGAGGTAGCGGGAGGTAGCGGACATCCGTGAACTTATATTATCCTGAAAAGTAATGCAACATAAAACATAATTAGTAACATATTAGGTAATGAAAAAAGAGCTCATTAAAATTAAAATATTTGTTTGAAAACAAACATTATCATACTTTGTGTTTACAGCAGATATGAATCCAAATAATCACTCTCCAACTAATGAGGTGGTGATCTCCTCAGAAGGGCTGTCATTTCATTCGCACCCTCCCCATCTTTCGTGCAAATTAAGTCATTGTCATTCTCCTCCCGTGAAAGAGATTGGCCAGTGCGGTATGCAAAAGCTTCGACTGGCACTTCCTCGTCATTGACCTCGACACGCTCGAAATCAACATCAGCTCGAGCTGGATGCCGCCTAATATAGTTATTAAGGGTCATAGTGGCTAACATTATATGCACCTGTTTTGGAAACGGATAAGGCGGCATATCTCGAAGTATGACCTATTTTTTCTTTCAAACTCCAAAAGTCCTCTCAATTACGCCTCGCAAGGAAGAATGTCTTTTATTAAAGACCTCTTTTCTATTTCTTATACGATTGTTGGCTCTCTGAAAATCTGGAATATGATACCTTGAGTCCGAATAGAATTTAAGGTATCCCCTCTGCATTGGGTAGTCAGCATCCACCAAATAATACTTCCCTAAAAACTTAAAAACTTTAGGTGAGCATACAAAACAAAAATCTACTTGTATTAGTAAGGAACTAACCATGCGGTGGGTGAGGAAAATTGTACTCCGGATTTCTCGTTGCAATTTTAAAAATTCTACTTTAATGTGCGCTGCCCTCCCATCCAGCCAATGAAAATGTAAAACACATGTTGAAATCACATACTGTCATGATATTTTGAGTTGTGGTTCCGGAACGGCCGATAAATGCAACTTTCTCGTTATCCGGCACCCTAGCATGAACGTGCGTTCCATCGATTGCGCCGATGCAACCCTTTACGAATAAGTGAAATCATTTCAATATACAATCCAGTAATATTTATTTGAAGTATGAATGTCTACCTTGAAATATGGCATGTATCGGGCATCGTTGCGAATCTCTACTAGCGTTCTTGCAAACGTTGGATCTGTGGGTTTTATTATACTGACAAGAGAACTCAAACCAACTGAGAAATATATGTTTATTGTTTCAAATGAGTGTTGGAAGCGTTTCATGGCTCCCCGGATTGACTCGTTCTGTAATAAAATATAAAGTGTTATGTCTAATATTTCACGGTCTGTTGTCCTAGAAGATCTGTGAAGTCCATGAGATGTTTTTAGATCTAATAATAGATCACTAAAAACATCCTAGGACATGCGGAAGATGTTTTGAAATCTCGTTGGGTGTCCTGAAATCATTTCTCTTATCCATTTGTCTCCGATCTGAGATGATGTGTAACACTGCTCACGGTCGACATACGTATTATAGTAATGCACTAGTATATTTATGGTTGCATTTCGCCGTCGGCGTCGGACTTCTTCTGGGTTCATGATAATATGAATTATACATTATACTTTGAAATACAGTTAAGCTCATAGATGGAATAAAACAGCCACACATATGAACTATAATTGGAAAACAAATAACTTAAACATCCTTTGGAATGAAGTAAATCAGTTTCATAAAAATGACAAACAACCACAAATGAAAAAGTCTACATTCAGGAGTAATCATAGATGGAATGAAGTGCATCAGTCTAATATCAAATCATAAACAACCACAATGTGAACTAATGAGGTCAACTTCACAAGTCACGACGGTTATAATAATAACGTATGTATTCAGTTGTCGCTCTTTGCTCAGTGCTGTGAAGAAGTCTCGATAAAGGGAATCACGAAAGAGGTCTACAGCAAATTAGAAAAGATCACGATAACCTGTAAATTCTGGATTTTCTTCAAGAAGTCCAATGACCTCATAAACCGAGGTTTTTTGAACTCTGTGAGGGGCATCATTAGATGAGTCCACTAGGTATGAGAGCTGCTCCCTCATAGATGCAGGTCCACTCTTTCTCTTGCTTTCGTTCCGGGGGCGCTTCGCACAGTTGGTGGATTGAATTTCAGGTGGCTCAACACTGCGGAATTCTGCAGAATCATTTGACAATTCCACGACCACATTCTCGGGGGTTGTTTCAAAAATTGTTTGGCTAGGGGCAGCTGAAAATTTTCCTGTAGCTACCACCCCACCAAATATCATTTGTAACTTGCCCTCCAATTCTGGTTCAATCCCAGCTAATCTGAACTTCTTTACCGCATGAACAATCTGTAAAAGAGAATGAAAGGTTATTAGAAATCAAAAATAAAACTTATTAAAATTAAAAAGAATTACTCAATAATATCTTACCGCAAGCCTTTCTTGGCACCACTCCTCTGACGCCTCAATTGTTCTATTCACCGGATCTCATCCTAATCCAGTGGAGCCACGCTTCAAATCACTCCACAGTTTCCAATATTTCTTACGCTGGTCTCATTTATTCTTCAATTGGAGTCTATCATATTCCCTACCTGTCATCTCCTTGAATTTGCTAACGATGTTATCCCAACCTTCCTTATTGAAAAATGTTATTGGCCTATTTCCCTTATCAATTTCACATATGCATAGGTCACAGAATATTAATTTGGTGTCCTTCTCCCAAAGTGCAGGAGTGACAACATTTTTGTTTTTAGTAGCCATGCTAATAATACCACCAAAAAATAACATTCAACATGAATTAATATAACCAGCTTAAACATTGCTAAACAAATGAAAGAATGGATATAAACACGTTGCAAGCAATAAACCAAACAAAAAATGTAAAGAAAATGGAACACAGGAATTTACGTGGTTCGGTCAACTGACCTGCGTCCACGGGAAACGAACGCAATATTTTATTGAAATAGTAGCTGAAATTTTTGAAGCATATCAACAAGGACTCATTTGTTGTACATATGCTCAACTTACATCATGTATACAATATATAAAAGGATCCAACATATTTAAAACCACCACAGAATTAGAAAACCCACCAGCAATATTTAACAGCTATGTTTTGACTAGACTATGGCCCAATCCGTTTCACTATTTGGCCTATGCTCCAACATATTTAAAAAGGAAAATTTTCATGCATGCCACTCAATTCTTATGCCCCAATCAGTATCACTCTTATGTTTCATGGCTAAAAAAATATACATTCCATTCTTTTAACCAGTAAAAGACAGGGCCAACGTTTTACTTTGAAACAATTGCTAAAAATTTTCTAAGCTTAGAAAAGGATCCATTTCTTGTTCATGCACTGTCCATGGCAGAGAAGTTTATTGCAAGGAAATGCCCATGTTAACCTGGCACCAATTGCAAACAAATGTGTCTTTTATAACTTTTCATGAACATGGCAGAGAATTTTTAGTCAATGCCTTTCATAACTTCCACAAATGTGTCTCAGAGCAAAACACCGAGAAGGGAAAATATCGCGGCCCGCTACATCAGTGAAAAAATTTTCTAACCACTACCTAATGTACAGATCCACCGAGAAGGGAAAGAAAAGGCATGAACAACAACCACTACCTTATTCCAATCTCGTTTAGATGGAATAAACAAGAATGGCTCAAACGAGAAGGGAAAGAAAAGGCAAAACCCTAGTGAAGCAACCGGTAAAAAACCAAACAGGTTCCATGCGCTAATGTACAGATCCACCGCATCTTTAGAAGAATAAACAAAAAATTGCAGAAATAGGAAGGAGATGAGAAGAGAAAACATCAAATTCGAAAAAACCCATAAGCTCCCTCATATGTGCGATTAGAAGAAGAAAATTATTCGTTATACCTCAGATCTGTCGATCGAGGGGCTACGAAGCAAGACGACGAAAGAGAGCCGCGAAAGAAGCAGTTAGGGCAGAAGAAAAACAAAAGGGGTATGCGGGGAAAATTTTCAGGCGAAAGCGGGGCCGCGGGGTTAATATAGCGGCCCGCTTTCGCTCAGCTTTGCAAAAGTTTTGCCGCAAAGCTACGAACCAAACGGCCGACTGCGGGACGAAGCGGCTGTCGCACACAGTGTCGCGCCAAAAAAGTCGAACCAAACGGGCCTTAGTTGGGATGGTTATGCAACCCCTTATTGAGCATTCTTTTCATCCCAAATGATCATCAACATGTTGATGCAAGATAGTTCAAGGCATATAGTCCTAATTGGATTGATGATGCAGTTGAGGCTAACAAGGAGGGTGATGTCTGTATTATTTTTATTGGTAATGCAGAGCAATCCCTTCTAAAGCATTCAAGTGCTAGATCTAAGGCCACTTGAATTGTTTTAAGTAGGTATTAATAGCCTCATTAGCAGTAATATAGGCCTCAATATAGTGACGTCAATAAATGAGTGAATTGAATCAATAATGAGTAATTGAAAAATCCATGGAAAAGACCATCGAGAAAAACTTCGCAGCCCACCACTAAGATTTGGCAAACCTATTAGGAGAATATTCAAAGGTATTTTTTTAAAGAACTCTCTTTTTGGTTAATCTAACGCCACCTAGTGGGATAAAGACTTTGTTGTTGTTATTTTTGTTGTCTCTTTTTGGTTAATTCAATAAAGGTAAGAGGGTCCTTAATAATTTCCTATTTTTGATGAACTATTCGACAAAGGACCCAACAAGTTCAACGAAGGAGTGATAATCTAGCATGGGTCATAGTAGAATTAAATGTTAAATGGGAGCCTGCCCATCACAGTGGCAAGGACGCCTAGTATAGGAGAGCATTAGAGGAGTGTTCAATAGACACGATCATTCTATGGTGGTCGATATGCTCACAAGGGTTAGACAATCCAATCATAGGAGTCTATAATAGGTAGCTTAAATCCAAAGAAAAAGAGATGATTTAGCATAGTATTAGTCAAAGTTGGATACTCTTAAAAATTAGGACAAGAAAACAGATGTTTTCCCCCAAATGGGATACCTCCCATACCATATGTCGACACTCGTTTGAAGGTGAGAGGTGATGTGAGGCAGGACTATGTCAAATTTCAAAAATGACAATGAAGAATTGCAAGATAGCTAGATCATACAGAAAGGATGAGTGCAATTGGCTGGGTTCAGGTTTTTATAAGGCTATGATGGAGGATAAACTCTTTCCTAGTTGCAAGATAGCATTTTCTAGGTGCCCTTGAATTGGCCAACCTTGACAGGTAGCTGATCATGAGGGAGGTAAATTTCAAAATGATAATGCTGTGATGGTGCTATCTAGTGAGCATCTCATATGAGCTAATAAAATTTCATTGAAAACTCCCCCATTATATAAAAAAATTCCTCCAAGGATGAGTTACAAGCGCCTTTCCCAAGAAAAATGTACATAACTAGAAAAAAATAAACAAAAACCAAGAAGGATTAGTTCTTGAAGTGATGATAATGGAACAAGGCGCTTCATTGTTACATGTGCCATGCTTATTGACCACTGAGCAAGTATCAGAGAACCCACAATGATGGGCTTGTTTCTCACTTGTGATATCAAATTATTGTGTTTTAAAATATTTGAGGCAGTGGAGAGGAAGAGTTTATCTTAGCGTTGCCAGAAAAATACTCTCACAAAAAAATAACCTACAATGCACAGGATACTGAGAATTTTTCACATGAAAAGCTTGAAAAGGAAATAAATTATGGTGCCTAACACAGTTGAAATTATATAAAAATCATAGCTGAAGGTTACAATACTATGAAATTAACACTATTAGAGACAGGATTAGAAGACCCAAACCGTTGGGGTTGTCTCCTATAATAATGGTAAAAAATGTCGTAGGTCGATGGTGTTAACATGGGCATCAAATGGCAATTCCATCATAGAAAAAATAATTCCCGTTCTAATCACAAGCATTTTCCCAATGTTCTCAGAAAAATCGAAGTTAAAACAACACAAGTAAACAAAGAACCCTAAAATTTTTCAAGTGCTAATATGCTCATCATAACGCACTAGATTTGTGCTAGCAATGAGTATAAAGCCACACATCTCCACCACTAAGTTTACAATGATATTCAAATCTGTAACACAATGACAACAACAAAATGACCAACAATAAAAACACTTGAGTCTTAGGAAAATCCACGTACCTAACATTAAACAGAATGTTACAGCTCATGCACAATTCATTCTCATCTATCCTTCATGAAAAGTAGACGCATTGTTACAATAAAAGTTAGGCTCCCATAGTTATAATGCTTGGAGAAAATAAGACTAGGATAAAGAGAAGGAAATAAATTCAAGCCAGTGATCAGTATAGCAGCATGCAAGAAAACAGGTTTCTCCAAGGAAGTTCACCGAACCTCTCAAGTATGGTCAAATTAAGTAAATTTAAACGAAAATATGTTTATCCTTTGCATGACTAAAATTAAACTAAGAATTTCATCCAACTCTTTTCTTTTATAATAAAAAAAAGAAGCGATGATGATATCAAAAACACCAATAGTTAAGTTTGACAATAGTAGGTATAATAATTAATTCGTAAAAGCAAAATGAAATGACATTTAATAGCATAAGGAAATTATAAATTATGCAAAAGCACCAATGACATGCTATCATACAAACCACATCGTGAAAATCTTTAGTAAGCAGTCAATATACTGTTTCATACCCTAAAGTTATAGCTCATACCCATGCTTCCATCCATTGTGGTCCCTCAGCGCCATCCAATGCACAGCCCGCTATAGTGCCATCTATCAAGAGCTGCTTCAGTGCATAATCATCTATTAGCTGACTGTTACTTGTATTGACGACAAAAGCTCCTACAAGAAAAGACCCTCATTCTTATACCAGAAAGAAAAAGTTACAATGTCTTTAGTGACCAAATCATTAATGAAAACTTCTCATAGATAAAAAAAACTAAAAAAAAATACAATAATAACAGGTAAATTCTTGAAAGATTTTACCAGGTTTTATATGTTGCAGGCATTCAGCATCTAGGATCTGTACCGGCTCCTCTGAAAATGTACAATGAAGTGAAACGAGATCACTTGCAGCCAATAAATCATTGAGAGTATCCATTTTCCGAACAGCAGGAGGAAATATAATAGAACTCTGCTGAAATCTTCCTTTTCCCTTTGCATAAGTGTTCTAGACAAGGACACTAGTCATCATTAGATATCAATGCATTTATTTCAGTATCAGAAACTAGTAAGTTAATACAGAGTGAGTACAAAACTTGTGAATTTCTAAAAGGTCAATGCATGAAAATTCAGATACACATAAAACATTCACCTTCAAGAAACCTACTTGAGCATGACTCAAATCCCATTTGTTTTGTTTAGGCTTGTTGGGATTTGTCTTCGTCTGTATTTGCACAAGAATGTGAAGGTAGGACTGAGTTGTGTAGGGTAGTTGGGAGGGGTGCATTGTTTGCTTCATAGATAACATCTATTTCTGGTACTCATCACAAGATGAGTATGAAGCAATAAAAAGGCAGACAGTGAAAACATGGAAATGGAGAAATGCCAACTTAGCAGTGTAAATATGTACCTCATAGAATATTTATTTCACATGTCTTCCAATTACATTAGATGCTGGCATCCAGGCCTTGCTGACAAATTTTTTAAAATTTGAATAACAATTTGCTTGAATTTAGCAACAGCTCCAGCTAGCAAAGATTTAAATATAGTAATTATCTAGAAATAATAAGATATTTAAATAGTTATCAAGACTTCTGACCTAATCTTAATTGAAGACCAAATCTGCTGTATTGTCTTGTAGAAACTCAACTGTGAAGCACCCCCGCTTAATCATTAATATAGATTAACTCAACGTTGCAGGTGCCTAATATAGCTAGCATGTGGATTAGGTTCTCAGACCCTTTTATCCTTTTAAAAGTAAACATTATCTATCACCAAAGTTTAGGTAAAAAATATTTTCGCAGAATAAGTTGTCCTGGAATAAAATTTTGGGTTCTTAGCAAGATGTATTGCATTATTACGAGAAAGGAACTATGCATCATGCTCATTTCTTAACTATTTTAAGGACTTCTTCAGCCAAACCATCACTTTGTAAGTCAGCAACTATAGCATATTGTTTCTATGGAAGACATCTAACTAAAAGCAACATTATCCAAGTTATAGACATATCCTATTGTACTTCATTAGAGATCAACACCCAGATCAGTATCAAGCAAATTTTCAGTTTCATGCCACCCTGGTCAACCATCAAAGAGGTGTTAACAGAACCTTTTAAGTAGCATAAAATCCATTCCGCATTTTTCCAGTCAGCCTTTCTTGGATTCAACATATATCTACCTATAGATCCCACCATAAGATTAATATCAGGTCTACTAGACACTAAAGTTTTAAAAAAACAAATTCAATATCAGGTCTACCAGACATTGTAGAGTATTAAAACAACATTTATTCTGTCAAAGTAGCAAACAATTGCTACAAGACAACATATAGACTGACAAGAGAAGGAAATAGAAGACTGGCCTAGAATAAGATAAGAATACCTACAACCATACAAATAATAGCTTTCTAATATTAACATAAACAATCAGATTTTCTTTTCTAGCATCTGATCCTATTTTACTTCCTCTGCAAGAATTTGTGGGATCCTGATTTCCTTCTTTGACATAAAACAATGGGTTAAAACTCTCCCCATCAAGCTCATACATAGACATATTACATTCCCAACGTGAATACAAATGTTTGAAATACTCTACTATTAAATCATGTGGTGAGTCGTTGATTTATATATATGCAAAGTATGCAAAGGAAGCCATTGTCTAGTTTTTTTTTTTAAATGAAGTATCCGATGACCTCTGAACGTTTTGGTCGACCACGCTTCACTAGATTATAAACTATATTGACCACATACTTATTTTTGTAATAAGGTCTCTTTAAGTTAACTCATTGAATCTTCAAATCCTTAAAAATGATTTTCAGCAACAATAGTTCACGAGCAGTCATTGCTCTAAACAAAACTTCAATACTTGCTATTGAAACCACCTTTTACAATGTATTTCTCTACATTATAAGGTTCACACCAATAAGTCCAATTTCCAACTGTTGATCTTTTATTCAGAAGAGACCTAACATAATTGGCATTTGTATATGCCTCCAGTACTCGAATTGTGCTTATTTTGAGCAAAATTCCTTTTCATAATTTTTCTTCAAATTGAGTACAAACTTGCTGATTCCACTAGCCATATAAGCTATATATAACCTTAGATAAAAGAGGTGGATAAGCCTTCCCACCAGGCTTTGATATATCCTTGACCACTAAAAGCATCATTTTTAGCTTCTCCAAGTTTATGATTAGGATCTATTAGCGTTCTTGCTATTTTACAAGCCACTTTTCTCATTTCCTTGAGGTTGATGGCCTACTTTTGTTGATAAATGAGATTTTGCTTGGAGTGTATACCTTTAATTTCAAGGGAGCAATTTAACCTTCTCAGGCCATTAACCTCAAACTTCATGATTAAAAATATTACCTGAAAACCCTTTTTTCCTTTCTATAATTTGAGTTACAATTATATCGACAGCATACACCAAAGGAATTATAACTCCCCATGATTTTAAGTGCTTTCTGAACAATGAGTATCTTCTTAACATTGTTTGTGTCCTATGACTAACATTACATTTGAAAACCTTCCAAACCATGCTCACTGAAACTATTTCAATCCGTATTCGATACTAGGCCTTCTTTAACTTGCATGATTGGTTAGAAGCAATACATCTTCAAAATCTAGTTAGGATTTCCATAGAAATCTCTAGTTCAGAATCTGCATTAATGAATGCATTTTTGACATAAAATTATAATAATTCCCAACCATAATTAGCTTCAAAAGATAATAAAACTCTCACAAAACTCATCTTAGCAAATAAAGCAAATGTCCCTTGATGATCTATGCCATATATATTTGAATATACCCTTCATCATCTAGCTTAGCTTTATAACTCTCTAGTGATCCATCTTTTTGGTATTTCAAAGTGAAAACTCATTGCAGCCCACCTTCAAGTAAACTCACCAACTCACATGTTTTGTTCCTTTTTGAGGCATTAATATCTACATTTGTTGGACCTTCTTTGTCTGGTGATCATCTCCTAACCCTATTGTAGAAAAGAAAACAATAAAGAAACTCTCAAGTTTGGTGAAAATATTATGCAGTTAATTCCTTTTATGCACATGCAAATCAGGCTACTTTCAAATTTCTCTTATATGAAGTTGCTATCAACCTCAACATGATTAATACAATTGTCTTCTGCTAGATTATGTGTAATGTTGATGGTCAATTTGTAATAACATTATATTTTACAAGCTTTTTTCCCTCGATTTTTAAATCTTCTAATAATGCTTTTGTCCATAAGTATCACAAATCCCTTAGGCAATGGCTTTAAGCTCAATCAGCATTTCATCATGAAGCATATCATGTTTTTTGCACCTCCAAGTTACGAGATTTTCTCTCAAATATCTTCAATACCTTGAAGTGAACTTTCTATCTATGAATAATTCAACGTAGTATGCATTTGTGTGTCCTTCAATTTGTAAGGTATAATGTCTCCTTTATATAATTTCTTATCATATGCTTGATTAAAGCAAAAAAGCATTTTATAGGTGGTTTGGAAGTGTGCATCATAGGGTTTGTGTATGAATTAACTGACTAGACTTATGGCGAATGCAATGTCAGGGCAAAGTGTGAGATAAGTAGATTAATTTTCCTATTAACGTTTGATATTATCCTGTATCTGTGTCAATTACTCTATCATAGTCTAATTTGTTTCTAGTTCAATTAAAGATTCATATGGCTTGCCAACCCCACTTAGTGGGATAAAGGTTTGTTGTTGTTGGTGTTGTTGTTGTTGTTTTTGTTTTTAATGGCTTGTACTGTGTCAATTTGATTTCTTTCAACAAGTTTATGCATTTTTTTTCATAAGAAAAATATTCTTTGTTCAGATTAACCGCCGTTTATGATTAAAAATTATTTGATTATGAATTTTTCAGTGAACCTTGAAGAAAGTTTCTTTCTCTTGATTGTCATCACCTATAAGAATCATATCATCAACATATGTAATAAGGATTAAGATTTTATTATCAAGAGAGTATTTTATAAAGAGAGTATGAACTTTTATACTTCGTTTGTATCCAATTCCCACTACAGCCTTTGTAAATCTATCATACCAAACTCTTCATAATTATTTTAGTCCATATAGGGCCTTTTTCA
>JXCR01133901.1:94453-128240 GCA_002079205.1 Phalaenopsis hybrid cultivar | reverse complement strand
GGTTGGTGAATTTGTATAGACTATAGAAAATTAAACATGGTCACCAGGAAAGATCACTTTCCTTCACCCTTTCTAGACTAAATGTTGGATAGATTGGCTGGAAATAAATATTATTGCTTTTTAGATGGATATACCAGTTATCATCAAATTTCAATTGCTTTTGAGGATCAAGAAGATGACATTTACAAGCCCTTATGGAACATTTGTTTTTCGTAGAATGTCTTTTGGACTATGCAATGCACCTACTACATTTCAAAAATGTATGATGTCAACTTTTAGTAATTTGATTGAACATGAAACGAAAGTATTTATGGATGATTTCTCTATATTTGGGGCATCATTTGAATTATGCTTAAATAATTTAAAAAAGTTCTGGAATTATGTGAAAAAATTAACGTAGTACTAAATTGGGAAAAATATCAATTCATGGTTGTAGGAGGAATTGTACTTGGGCGTAAAATTTTTGAAAATGACATGAAAGTAGATCCTGCAAAAGTTCAAGTTACTGAAAATTTACCACCTCCTACTAAGGTCAGAGGGGTAAGAAGTTTCTTAGGACATGCTGGTTTCTACAGGCGTTACATAATTTTTTTTTTGAAAAATGACTAAGCCTTTATGCCAACTTTTTTAGAAAGATACAAAATTTGATTTTAATGATGAATGCATAAAAGCATTTGAATTATTGAAAGAAAGATTAATTACTGAACCTATAATAGTCCCATCTGATTGGGAGAAATCATTTGAAATAATGTGTGATGCTAGTGATTATGTTATTGGAGCTGTTTTAGGACCAATGCACAACAAAATTTTTATAATAATATATTATGCTACTAAAATTCTGATGATGCTCAAATAAATTACAGTACTACTGAAAGAGAGTTACTAGCTATTGTTTATGTATTTAATAAATTTAGACCTTACTTGATTGCGACCAAATGTATAGTGCATACAAATCATTCTGTTATCAAATACCTGATGCAAGAAAATGATGTTAAACCAAGATTGATTAGATGGATACTTCTATTGCAAGAGTTAGATTTTACTGTAGTTGATAGAAAGGAAAATGATAATCAAATAGTTGATCATTTTTCTAGACTAGAAAAGAAATATTAACTAATTTTGCAAATGAAATTTTTGAAAATTTCTCTAATAAACAAATATATAGTATTGATGAAATGAATATATTATGGTATGCAGATATAGTAAATTATATTGTAAGTGATATTCTATCACCTTATATTAAAATCTAACAATTAAAGAAATTAATATATCATTCAAAATTCTATTTTTTGGATGACCCGTATTTATATAAACAATATAAATATTTAATTATTAGAAGGTGTGTGCCTTATGAAGAAACTTAACAAATAATTGAAAGATGTCATGATTATGAATTTGTATGACATTTTGGAACAAATAGAACTGCATATAAATCTTGCATGCTGGATTTTATTGGCTTACTCTTTTTAGAGATATTAATGAATACATTAAAACATGCAATAGATGTCAGCGAGTAGAAAATATTTCTAGAAGAAATGAAACGTCTCTAAATTATACATTGAAAGTTGAAGTTTTTTATGTGTTGAATTAGATTTAATGGGATTATTTATGCCCTCATTTCAAAACTTATATATATTACTTGTTGTTGATTATATGTCCAAATGGATTGAAGCTATTGTTGTACCTAGATGTGATGCTTAGAGCTTGTTGTTGATTATATGTCCAAATGGATTGAAGTTGTTGTTGTACCTAAATGTGATGCTCATAGTGTTTCTAAATTTTTAAATAAAAATATTTTTATAAGGTACGGAATGCTGAGAGTAATTATTACTGATGAAGAATCTCATTTTGGGGTTAAGATAATCGAGAAATTGATAAAAAAATATGATATTATATATAGATTCTCTACTGCTTATCATCCTTAGACCAGCGATCTAGCATAAATATCAAATCGTGAAATAAAATGAAATTTAGAAAAAGTTGTAAATCCTCATAAATTGGATTGATCTGCTAGATTAGATACTGCATTGTGGGCATACAAAACTGCTTAGAAGACTCCTATTGGAATGTCCCCATATAGACTTATTTTTGGAAAAAAAACATGTCACTTACCAGTAAAATTGGAGCATAAAGCATTTTGGGCTGATAAAGAATTTAATTTTAATCTAAAAGATGCTGGTGAGAAAAGATTATTCCAACTCAATGAACTTAAGGAAATTAGAAATGTGCATATGATAATGAAAAAATCTATAAAGAGAAAATAAAAAATATGACATGATCGAACGATTATTATGAAGAAGTTGGAACTTGGTCAAGTTTTATTGTATAATACAAGACTGATATTATTTCCAGGAAAACTAAAATCCAGATGGTTATGACCATTTAAAGTGATTAAAGTCTATCATTATGAAACTCTTGTTATTAAAGATCCTAAAACAGGAAAGATATTTAAAGTTAATGGACATCGATTGAAATAATATTATGAAGAACAAATACCACAATTTAAAAGAAATTTTAATGTTAAGTCAACCCGATTAAACAAATGTACGTCGGGCTGACGACGTTAAACTAAGCTCTTTGTGGGAGGCAAACCATATATAAATTTATATATATATATATATCCATTTATTATTATGTTGTTTAATAAGTATATTTATATATGAGAAAATAATAATATTTTTGAGTTCTACATAATTTTATATATCATAAATTAAGACAAATATTGGTATTAGAGGAAAATTTGGAATGAAATTGAACAAAAAAATTTAAGATGCAAATTTGGCCTCTCGCGCCGACAGCGCCCGCCTAATGGACCATGGCGTCGACAGTGCCATCGGGAGCGCCGACAACATCCCAAGCCTTTTCGTGCGTTCAGAGTGAATTTGGCGGACTTTAGCGGGATTTCGCTCCTCAGTAGCCGCCGAGAGGTGTTTTTGAAGTCCTAAAAACTATCTTGGACAACCACAAACTTCCTAATTTCAAATTTTATGGCTTCCAATTCTAGAAATACTTCAAGGTATGGAGTTTTTAGTAGAAGAAAGTTTATCAGTTTTGACGCGCAGAGATTATACGATAAAGTCATCATGAAAAAGAGACTTATCAAGGAGAGAGGCTTTGTCAATCATGGATTAAGTAATCCAAGTTCACATATTGAGTAAATCATTCTGTTGAGGCGTTGGGAAGTTCTGTGCTACACTACCGCTACTGTTGTAGTACCAGTAGTAAAGGAGTTCTATGCTAACTTACATGGAATTACCCAAGGAGTCATTTTCATTTGAGGTAAGGCTGTGTCATTTACTTCTGCTTGAATTAATGATTTGTATATGATAGAGAACGTTCTAATTTGTCATTATACAAATTTTATCCCAACGAGAGCTATGATGCAAGATGTATATAATTTTCTGATGGATGAAAATGATAATTGGGAAATCAGAGATGAGGGATACGTTAGTTTCTCTGCTTTGTTTCTTAATCCAATATAAAAAAAATGGCATTTCTTCATATCTGCAAAACTACTCTCTACCATGAAGATTAGTAGAGTTACAAGCGAGTGTCATTTTAAACTATTGCAGTTAAATGGAAAAACCCATTGATGTGGGGTCGATTATTTTCAAATCTGTTATGGGTATTGTCATGAATAAATCAATATATGGACTTGGGTATCCCTCCACAATTTTTCTACTTTGCAGTCAGTCTCAAGTTTCATATCAAAGTTGGGAGAGTTTTATTGTCTTGGGAGCCCATGATTCCTATTGATGGAAATTATATTGGGAATGAGAATGATGCAGTAGATATTATCATGGTTCATTCAACATATGCTTCAATACCATTGATATCACAAACAGTTTGAAGATCAATAACTTTGTAGAAGAAAATGAAGAAAAGAGAAAAAGAATTCTAGAGTATTACGAATGCAATACGAAATCTTAACTACCTTTTTGATCACCTAGATTGGAGGATGAAGGAGAACTTTGATCATATTGGGACAATTGAAGCAGGATTGGTGCAGATGTTCAAGAAAAAATAGATAGATCAATGAAAATTCGACTGATCAATTCTCGTACTAACCCTTCTACAATTTGTATGTCCATTATCAATCTATGAGAGATATTAGACGAGGAGAAAGTACTGAAGATGAAGCAGAATAAATGAAGTTGGACTCTCTACTATTTTTAAAAACTTATGTTTTTAATGTAATTGTATGGATTTGATTTACTTTACTTTACTTTAGAACTCTATTAACTTTGATTGTGTATAGTTTTGTGTCAGCGTTCTAGTATTGTGGCTTGATTTCAACGCTGAATTATAATTTAGTTTGCTTTTAGGATGTGGAAGTTTGATTAGAAAAATATATTTGTAAAAAGTGTATTTTCATATATAAAATTTTGTTTGGTGTTTTTTGTGAAAAGGTTTATTTGTGAATTATTTTAAGATGAAAATTAGTATTCAAAAAAACTAAATAGACTTAGGAGTAAATTGAAAGAAATTTGAAAAATAAAAATAATAGAAAAATAAATTTTTTTGCCACTGGCGCCGACAACATCGGCATGGGCGCCGACAGCGCCCTCGACCCAAAAACTACCCAAACCCCTTAAAATTCACAATTTACACAGTAAAATGCCATTTTTACCCTTTGAGTCAACTTCAACCTCCGATTTTTGCACTTAGGGCTTGCTATTGCTCAAGTTTGATGTGATTTTAAGGCAAAAGAAGTTCGGATTTCATCTTCTCTCGGTAAGAGCTACACTTTAAACTCAAATTTTTTTATTTTCAATTAGGATTTATCTTACATTGTCGAGATCTGAAATTTTGAATTATTTTTTGAAAGATTTTGAGAAAATCCTTTGGTGAATAACTCTTACTTAGTAGATTTAAGTTTAAAACGTTCCACATTGTGATTTTTGGAATTTTTGAGAATTTATTTGGATTTTATCAAATTTTATTAGATTGACCATGACACCTAGAATGAGCAAAGGAAAGAGAAAGGTGGATTTTGATGATCAAAGGTTTGTCAACTACAAGGCCAACATTTACTTCAATAGTCTACTTACAACTAAAAAAGTGATTCCGGATTGAGGATTTAAAAATCCAGGAGGACAAGTCGAGAGATTAGTCAATGCTCGACAATGAGAAAATTTTTGCTACTTTACTGTCGAGGCTTTTATTAGCATAGTGATGGACTTCTATGCTAATTTTATGGAGACTTCTGAAGACAATGTGTTTGTTCGTGGGAAAATTCAAGGAAGATAAATGAACTTTCTTATGAATACAGTGAATTTGGCTTACCCAAGCACTATCTGAAATAGGATATATAATTCCAACATCTAACCATTTTAAAATCTATGTTTTAACAACTTATTTCATTATTGGGTTTAATCTTCTCTGAGGATCAGCTTTTGGCTCATATTGTTCATCTAATGAAATTCTGTGCATACAAATTGAAGGACTAATTCCTTTAATATCTACTAAAGTCCATCCAAAATCTTTCTTATGCTTGTTCAACATTTCTATCAACTTTTGTTCTTGAATTTGAGTTAACTCAGAAGATATAATAATGGGCAATGTAGATGACTCTCCTAAAAATACATACTTTAAATGGATAGGTAATATCCTTAATTCAAGTTCAGGTGGTTTAATACTTGAAAGAATAATATTCTTACTATCGTTTTCCAACAAGCCTAACATTTCAAATTTGCCTTGAATATAATCAAAATCTTCTCCTTTTATTTCATCTTCATTCTAAGAAATTTCTCCGTACTTTAATTTATCTTCACACTCATTCTTAAACTGTTCATTACTCAGATAATCAGCTACTTCCATCCTCAAACATTCATTATCTTTTTCTATTGCAAGATATTTCATAGCTTTTGCTATATTAAATTTTACTTCTTGATAATTAACTCTCATTATTAATTCTCCTTTTTGCACTACTATTATAGCTCTCCCTGTTGCAAGAAATGGTCTCCCTAAAATAATAGGAATCTCTTTATCTTCCTCCATATCCAACACTATAAAGTCGACAGGGAAAATAAATTTATCCATTTTTACTAGTACATCCTCTATAACTCTTTTTAGATAAGTTATTGATCGATCAACTAACAGAAGAGTTACAATAGTAGGGAAATTTCTCCCAAATCTAAACTCTTAAAGATTGATAAGGGCATAAGATTGATACTCGCTCCTAAATCACATAAACCTTTTCCATAAACTATTTTACCAATTGCACAAGGTATAGTAAAACTACCAAGATCTTTTAATTTTTCAGGATGCTTTTTCTGAATAATAGCACTACACTCTTCACTGAGTGCAACGATCTCATGACCTATAAACTTCCTTTTCTTTTTTAGTACATCCTTCATAAATTTCACATAAATTGGCATCTGTTCCAAAGCTTCAACAAAAGGAATATTTGTCGTTTATTTCTTAAGGATTTCTAAAAAAATTGTAAATTATTTATCTTTATTTTTCTGCTTCAGTCTTTGACGAAACAGAGGAAATGATTTTTCTAAAGGAACATGTGTTTGTTCATTTTCATGTTGATCTTTTTCCATTTTTTCCTTCTCTTCATCAACTTCAGTTTCTCTTTGGATCCTTGTTTCAAGTTCTTTTTTTTTGGATTAACTTCCACAGTACTCAGAAGAATTTCAGAAGGTCTGTTACTAAGTGCAGTAGCAATATGTCCTAATTGATTTTTAATATTTTTAAAAGCAGCCCCTTGATTTTGTATTTGATTTCCCATATTCAACATCACTTCTTCCATGGTCAACTTCTTTTCCTTAACTTGTGTGTTAAGATTGGAGTTAAATCCTGGAGAATAATAAGGTCAAAAATTAGAATTTTCTTGATTGTTCAGATTTTTGGATGGATTCACCGGATTGCTATAATTATTCCAACTAAAATTAGGTTGATTTTTTCATCCAGGGTTAAAATAGTTAAAATAGGGATTGTTATTTTGATTATTTATAGAGTTTAAAGTTTCATAAGATGGTTGAGTATCAAAAATTTGTCCTAGTGAATTTTCATCTAGTATTGGGGTTATTTAAGAATAGTTCACTCTTATTTGATCAATCATTTTAGAAATAGCAGCAATTTGAGATGCTAAAATAGACATTGCATCAGAATCATGAATACTGACTACTCTATTAGGATTTACACTTTCAGAGAGCCAATGAAAATTATTAGTAGTTATTTCTTCAATTAAATAATATGCTTCATCAAAAAGTTTTGACATTTATGATCCACCCGCAGCAGCATCTATAATAGATCTTAGTGATCCTACTATTCCATTGTAAAATGTTTGAATTATTAACTAATTTGGCAAAGCATGGTGTGGACATTTTCTAAGAAGATCTTTAAATCTTTCCCAGGCTTTATGTATTGATTTCCCTCAAACTACAAAAAGATGTAATATCATTTCTAAGCTTAGCGGTTTTCGAGGGTGGAAAATATTTAGCCAATAATTTTTGTTATTGTTCTCCCCAATTTCTAATAGATCCAGGTGCTAATAAATTTAATCGAGCCTTGGTTTTATCCCTTAATGAAAAAGGAAAAAGTTTAAGCATAACAACATCATTAGACACTCCGTCATATTTAAATGTAGCACAAATGTCAAGAAAACTAGCAAGATGTAAGTTAGGATCTTCAGTAGGTGATCCTATGAACTGATTATTTTGTATCATTTGGATAAAAACAGATTTAAGCTCAAATGAATTAGCAGTAACATTAGGATTTTGAATAGTCAAGTGAACTTCATCTGTTGTAGGATGCACATAATCTTTTAAAGGTCTTTGTCGATTCTCATTTATTGGATTTTCCAAGTTATTTGCCATTTATTTTAAATTTTAATTTCACTTTGTTGTTTTTAAATTTTTCTAATAATACGTTTTAACTCTGAATCGTAAGCTACTAAGCCTTTAGATCCAATATTTCACTTGAATAAATAAAGTAAGCCAAGTAAAATTCTTTCTCTTTTAAAAAAAAACACTCTTAAATTAATTTCTTTTTAGATTTTTAATTGTTTGTATATTTTTTTTATTTTTATACATTTTTATACTATATATATGATCTCTAACTTTCCTAATTTATCAAAACAATTTAATTTACCTAAATTTAACCATTACCCTCCCCACACAACGTCGCTAAAAACTTTATCTTTGTATGAAAAATAAGTTGTGTAAAATATATATATTTATAGGCAATTAATAATGGGATTCTACGCAAGTATATATATCATTATCAAGTAATAAATGACTTTCTATTTAAGCCCCAAATATCGATCCCACAGGGAAGGTGTAGATTGATAATGATAAGATTTACTACGAAATTTATAGAAAATCAAACGAAATCACTGTCACTAATTTTGAATGTTGAGATGTTATCAAAAGTAAAGTACTTAATTATTAGCAAAACAAAAAAGCAAAGTTTAAAAAGTAAATTCTAATCTACTAACTATGTTTAAGTAATGAAGATTTCTTATGTGAAAAAACATCATTCCCACTACAATGAGATTCTCGTGAAATGAAATGAGATAGATGTTTATAATATGTATTGAACCAAATAAGAGAAATTATAATTCTCTACCCTGATACAATGCATAGAAAATCATTGGCTAATCCTAGGTTTAGTCCCTAAATTTGTGGCTAGGGTAGGAGGATACTGGCTCTCACTCTAGAGCTCCCACTTCCTTTCACCTGAAAGCTAACTCTCGCTTTAGTTTTTAAACACTAAGACCGAATTAGGGATTTTAGTCTGTCACTCTAAAGATTCTCCAATTTTACACCCAACAAAGAATATTATCTTATTTATTTGCACTTAATTCCATGAACGAATTTCTCCTCCATGAAATCAAATGTGATCTTCACTATGTTGTAGAACTGATACTACATTTCCGAGATCATATGTTTCACAACATATTTTAACAATTCAATTGGTCAGATCGAAATGTAAATTAAGTTCGGAGTTGAAAAATCATCACAATTTATTTTATATTTTAATATTGGCACATCATATTATCTTTTCATTTCACCATATCTCAGAGTAAGGAGAAAGATAGAGGGAACTACTCAGATTTCAAGAGAAAGACATAACAGAACATAAATTTCATATATAAAAGAAAGTTTATACAACACTAATAAACAAACAAAACTTATCTGAAACTCTTTCCCAAAGTAAATCCCTTGTAGCCTTTCCTTAGAAATGCAGGAAGAATATATCTCTCACTTTCTCCTTCTCCAACACTCTTACAGAAAGATTCACACTAAATCTCACCACACAAACTCTAAACTATAAATGAAAAATTAGTAATGGACTCCAATATGGTGGTGGAATGTAGATGGATTAAGAAGAATGGTGAAAATGGAGCGTGGTGGAACATTTTGGAGTGAAAAGGAGTTCATTTCCTAATGAATTTCGGCCCTAAATAAAGCCCAAGGTCGGTTCTCCAAGAGTTGCCTCCAAAAACTCTTCAAAAATTGTCTAAATACATCGAACCTTCTAAAAACAGGGGCTGAACCGTCTTTGACACCGTCGGCGCTGAGTAAAAATTTCAGCTGTTCTTTTGTTCTACGTCGTCGAGGCTGCCCTTAGCGCGGTTGGCGCTAAGTACTTCTTCAATAACGTCATTTTTACTCCAAATTTCATCCTTTTGCTTCCTTTCTGCTTTAAGTCTTAAAAATCAACAACATGCAAGAAAATATCAAAATACCTTCCATTAAGGAGTAATATCACCAAAAATAAGTATTAAATATGGGTCTAAAAATACATATATTTTCAGTGTATCAGGCACCCATGCCGGTGCTAGTGGCAAAAAAATCCATATTTTGATTTTTTCAATTTTCAATTTTCTCTCAATTTACTCCAAATTTTTTTAGTCTTTTTGAACATTAATTTCTATCTAAAAATAATTCACAAACAAACATTTTCACAAACAACACCAAAATAACTTTTATATATGAAAATACACTTTTTTACAAATATTTTTTTCTTATCACATTTCCACAACTTCAAAGCAAACTAAATTATAGTTCATCATTGAAATCAACCCACAACACTAGAACACAGACACAAAACTATACACATAATAAAAGTTCTAAAGCAAAGTAAAGTAAATCAAATCACACAATTACATTAAATCATAAGTATTTTAAATTAGTAGAGAGTCCAAATTCTTCAATTAATCTGCCTCATCTTCAGTATTTTCTCCTCCTCTAATATCTCTCATAGACTGATAATGGACATACAAATTGTAGAACGGTCGGTACGAGAACTGATCAGTCAAATTTTCATCGATCCATCCATTTTTCTTGAACACCTATACCAATCCTGCTTCAACTGTTCCTGTATGGTCAAAGTTCTCATTCATTCTCCAATCTTGGTGATCAAAAAGGTAGTTAAGATTTTTTATTACATTTGTAATACTCTAAAGTTCTCTTTATATTTTCTTCATTCTCTTCTCCAAAGATATTAAACTTCCAATTACTGGTGGCATTAACGGTGTTGAAGCATGTGATGAATGGTTCAAAATACAATCTAATGCTTCATTTCCATTCCTTATATAATTTTCATCAATAGGAATCATGGGCTCCCAAGGTACTAAAACTTTTTCCCAACTTTCATTTGGAACTTAAGAGTGACTGCAAAGTAGGATAATTATAGAAGGATGCTCAAGTCCATATATTGGCTCATTCGTGATAATACCCAAAATAGATTTGAAAATAATAGACCCCACCTCAATGGATTTTTCCATTTGAATGCAATAGTTTAAAATGGCACTTTCTTTGGTAACTCTACTATTTTTCATGGTCGTTAGTAGTTTTGCATATGAAGAAATGCCATTGTTTTAAACTTGGATTAAGCAGTGAAGCAAAGAAACTAACGTATCTCTCATTTTTGATTTTCCAATTATCATGTTCATCTGTCAAAAAATTATATACTTCTTGCATCATATATTTGGTCGGTAAAAAAATTGTATAATGACAGATTGGAACATTTTTAATCATATACAAATCATTAATCCGAGCCGGAGTAAATGGTATAGCCTTACCTCGGACGAAGACAACTCCTTGGGTAATTCCATGTAAGTTAGCATAAAACTCTTTTACTACTGGTACTACAACTGTAGTGGTAGTGTAGCACAGAACTTCACAACACCTCTGTACAATGATTTTCTCGATCTGTGAACTTGGATTACTCACTCCATGATTAGCAAAGCCTATCTCCTTATAAAGTCTCTTCTTCGTGATGGCTTTGTCGTATAATCTCTACGCGTCAAAATAGATAAATTTTATTCCATTGAAAACTCCATACCTTGAAGTATTTTTGGAATTGGAAGCAATGGAATTCAAAATTAGGATGTTTCTGGACGTCCAAGTCAGTTTTTAGGAATTTAAAAACACCTCTCGGCGGTTATTGTGGAGCAAAATCCCGCCAAAGTCCACTAAAATCGTTCAGCACATGAAAAATGCTCAGGACACAGTTGGCGCTCCCGATGGTGTTGTCGGTGCCATGGTCCTTTAGTCGGGCGTCGTCGGTGATAGAGGCCAAATTTGCGTCTGAAATTTTTTTGTTCAATTTGATTCCAAATTTTCCTCCAATATCAATATTTGCCTTAATTTATGATATATAAAATTATGTAGGAATTAAAAATACTATTATTTTCTAATACATAAACACACTTATTAACAAAATATTAATATATAGATTTATATATGGGTTGCCTCCCACAAAGCGCTTGGTTTAACGTTGTCAGCCCGACATACCATTTGTTTAGTTGGGTTGAATTACATTAAGCCTTCTTTAAATTATGGTATGTGTCCTTCATAATAATGTTTCAATTGATTCTCATTAACTTTAAATATCTTTCCAGTTTTAGGATCCTTAATAACAATAGTTCCATAATGATAGACTTTAATCACTTTAAATGGTCATAACCATTGTCAGCACTATTTTGGTTTGGGGGAGTTGTCTGTAAGAAACTGTTAGTTGTCAGAATCAAAATCTTGTTGCTTTAATCAGAAGGACGTTTTAATTTACATATAGATTTAAGTTTAGAAAAATATGAAATCAAACTGGCCTCATATTTTTGATAGTTTAAATGAAAGAGTGTTGTACCTCAACCCCCGAATCTATCCCGAAGGATAAACACAAGACTTAAGGGTGAGGCTCGATCTAATAAACTAAGAAACCTATGACGTCTGTTTGGTCTACAAAACCGTTTTATTGCCAACAATTTCCCTTATTCAATATGAAAAATTAAATAGGGTTTATATTAAGCTGGGTTCAGAAAAGTTTCCTATAAGGGCAATCAACTATAGTTAATTACATATTACATGACCAAAACCACCTAAGAAAACTTTCAATAAAAATCAGGAAATATTATCTTCAAGGATTTCAAAAGGATAGGATTGTTCAACAAGATTAGACAGAGAGGTGTGAAATGGGATTGGCTCAAGTTTGGATCATTTTGTTTTTGGAATCCAAACAGAGGAAGATCTAGGGGATGTCATGGATCCAGAGGAGAATCTCAGTGACTTCCCAAGCTATCCTATTTTTTGGCTTTGATTTTGTGGAGAAATATTTAAGTGTTTCATCCTACAAATTTTATTAATTTAGGACTTACATTTGTGTGAAACAATCACACAAATAGCCTAAAAGATGTGTGGATTTAGGTCGTGCCAAACAATAACCTCGGAATCCTAAGCGAGTTAGGGCTTATATTACACAGCAGAGCTGTACAAAGGCCTAAAGATGAGTTGAGGATTTATGTTGCCCTAAGCAGACAACCTCAAAATCCTATGGCTTGTTATTTAATTCTAAGGAAGGAATGGTTTAGCTGGTGTACATATGTTCTGCTTTTGAAGGTGGTCGTGCTGCCCACCATGCTAGCTCTAAGCTCCTTGCCATGACAATTTTGAGTTTTCTATGGTGTCCAATTATGATGTCAAATCAGGTGGCCCTATGGTTGTAGTTCTTTAAATCTTATGGGGGATGTTAAGGTTGATTAGAGCGACACTGGTTAGGATCCCATGGTTCCCTCATTCTGGCACCACAATTTTCTGTTGGATTCACTTAGTCCATATGAATTTACTAAACTCAATGAGTTCCATAAATTCATTTAGACAATGAGAAGCCTCGTTAGCAACCGTAGGTTAACTCCTCTGAGGGATTCCTGATCATCCGATAGAGACGTCTTAATTTAGTTGTAGTTGTTGTTTTGTTTGATGGTTGTGATTAAATCTTGAGTTGTCTTATATTTTGAATGTTATGGGGGTGAATTTTATCTCGGTTGATTTTAAATTTTGTTTTGGGTTTTGGTTTTTTGGCTATCCTTATAGTTTTAATTTTCATGGAGGGTGACATCGTTGTTTAGCATGCAAGTTTGTGTTAGCATCAAAAGTACAGTACAAAAGTATAAAAAAGATGATGGTGTAAACTGTAAAAGTGTACCTGGCGAGTCTTCTCGTTCACCACTTGAAACTCAAAATGCATGTCAGGGCATTTTATATGAAGCAGGAAAGTAAATTTTTGGTGACCCTAGGTCATATCTTGGTGAGTCCCTATTAGTTTGATTAAGGATGATTTTTGTTAAGCAAAACATATTATGTTTAATAGACCTCCGAGGTATCCAACAGGTCTAGAGGAAGAAGTAGATCCATGCTTCCCTCTCACCGCTTGGTGAAAAGTCTCGAGCTCATTTAAACTTATTATGTTGCTTAATAATACATCCTATACTTTTAATGCTTAGTGAACAATGATGTTTCAATTATCGCTAACAGTAGAGTAATTATCATTTGTGATTTAATTTGTAAATTATGTGGGTGAAGACCCTTAAAAGCAGCAAGTTAATATTATCAAGGCATTTAGCCAATTTTAATTTGGGCTTGTAGTGTTTCAAAGGTGTTTAATTTTAGCTATGTCCACTTTTTCTAATCCTTATTTAATTTGATTTAGCCTAGGTCATTACTAAGCCCTTAAGATTATGGTAGATGTCCTAGTTATTATTTTTTTTGAAAGAGATTAAAATTTTAAGTGATGGTGATTTATTTTTGAAAGTCATTTGAACATCAAATAGGGGTATTAAATTAGTGAGTTGTTAACACCCAAAACTATAACCCTAAGTATAGGATCATTTATTTGACTAGACTTCTAAATTTCAATAATTTAAGGAAATTACCAATTTATCCTTTAATTAACAAAGGTGAGATTGGTTTCTACCAATTAATCCCCCTTTTGGTTTCAATCATCCAAATGAATTAGTTAAAATTAGAGGTTACCGTTTTCCCTCTTTGAATTAAGCCTAAATGTTAATTAAGGCTAAACTTCCAAAATTACACTTTTGCCCCTAAGGCTCTACCACTTGATAATTTGTCAAATTTATTTCAAATAACTTTGAAATTTTTATATTACCTTAATCATGGGTCAATCAACACATCAGAGGAGAAAATGTAAATTTTCAAAATTTAATTTAATTTACAAAATTATTTTTATGCAAAAATAAGATGTTTCAAAGAAAATTCAATAACTTGACCAAGGAAAAGCCTAATCCCTTAAAATTTTTACTGGAGGTATACTTTGATTAGAGAACCATTTCAACCAAATTTCATGATTTATTGAGTAAAATTTGAATTTTAAGAAGTATTTTAATTTCTGGAGTATTTATTTATTATAAAATATTTTAAATGTGGAAAATTAAGTTTTATGTTTTGGAAAAATCTCCATGAGGTTAGAGACCTAGGGAAGACAATTTTAGATTTTTCTAATTTTTCTTTGATTTATTGAAATTATTTTGGTGAAAATCCATTTTTTGGCCTTCAAAAATTATTTTAAGCTTTAAAATTCAATATCTTCACTTATAAAATTAGGAAAAATATTCTAATCATTCCCAAGTGCTTAGAAAATAATTTAGGACATTTCCCTGAATTTTATTATTTTTGTGATTTTTATTATTTTTTTAATTATGTTAGTATTTAAAAATAGGCTAAAATGAGTTTTTTATTTTAATCACCATTTTAATTTTAGAAAATCTCTCTGATCGCAGAGGACTCCAAAAAATTATTTTCATAATTTTTTTAAGTTATATTTTGATTATTAAAAATTATTTTAGTGTAAAAAATGTCATTTAAGTTAGAAAATCAATTTGAGTTATCAAATGAGTTCAAAATGTTTTGAAATTCTTATGGAGAGTTCTATGAGTCTTAAAAGATAGTGGAGATAAAAAATCAAGTCATTTTTGATTTTAGGGTTTAGGGTTTGCGAAGATTAGGTGCATTTTGAATGACTTGGATGATGAAAGATTCTTCAAATAGTTCTTTGGTCGTAGTAGACCTACAAAAATTTTCTTGGATTTTTATATACAACATGCTAATTATTATGATTAATTTATGAAAATAATAGACATAAGCTTGAAAATATGGCTCTCAGTCTAGAGGTCTCCCCTGACTTTGGAAAAATCAGGGAATGTTCCCCTTATCAGAGGCTACAATATGTCAAAATTACAAGCCATGATGAAATGCCTACATGCATAGAGAATCAAAATAGTATTTAATTAATTAAAAATAAAATATGTATCAAATGGACTTAAAATTATTTCCACATTGTTCTCCTCTATTCACTGAGCAAGGGAGTATTTTTATTTTATTTTTGTGATTTTTCTACACCAAGATATGAATTTTTGAAATTAGGGAGCATTTTCAGATTTATTTAATTCCCTATTTATCTACTTAAACACACGACACCATGTAAACCTACGACGCCACCAAAGTTCCACATGGCACACTCCTATTTGACACCGCCATCCACCTCAGCGGTGACTAGGCCCGCGGTTAATGCAAGGGAGCGCTGTCTGACTTGATCTCATCCATTGATGAGATAAACACGTGATCAGACGGCTCTCCGTCATCCTTCCCAATGGCCTAACCCGAGAACCGTCCATCTTTAAGGCTTGATATCTTCCTCATTACTCAACCAAATTGAATGAATTTTTTTTTAAAATGCTCGTCTAGACTAGAGGAACATATCTATATGACTAAGACGCCATGAAATTAAGCCTAAGAAAATGGAGAATTGAAATAGGCTCAGTAAGAGAGGGAGTTCAATACCTTTGCTCTGAGAAGGGAAGCTTCAATCAGAAGTGCTCAACACGTTCTTTAGGGTCCAAAGAGGCTAGGGATTGAGCCTCTTACTGTGGTGTAAGGTCTAGGTATGAATTCAAACAAACTCGATTTCAGGTGTTTGTCTAGAGCTATGTAAGGGTCTATGTGGAAGGGGAATTTGATGGGGCTTCTCCTTCTTTCACTCTGGTGAAGGTGTGGGTAAGTTTAATTTGATTTTGGTGGACTGTGGAGGTGTATTGAGCTTTGTCCTGGTTTTAGCCAGAATTTTAAGCTCAAAATTGAGCTTCGATAGTGGGAATCAGTGGGGGAAAGTGGTTGGCTTGAGCTGAGGAGGTCTCAAAGAGTCTCTCTGAGTAATTTGGAGGGCACTCTCTGAAAAAATTTCAACTCTACCTCCATGGTCATGCAGGGGAGTTTTTTTATAAAAATGGCTTAATTCTTGCTGCAATGGCCAATTAGGGGTGAAAAGTGATGCTTAGGTGGAGGGCAGAGAGGTTATAACATTTTATTTTGATGAGGTGGCCTCTAGGATTGAAATGGGTTTGATTCAGAGGAGATGGCTCATGATTTTGGTGTTTTCCGGCCACTAGGCCGGTCGACCAGGCCAGGGGAGGTGGCTAGGTGGGCAAGTGAGCTAGGGGAATAAGTCACAGCAATTAAATGAGTTGTGCTTTAGTTTTGGCAAAAATATCTAAGCCTTAAGCAAATACGGAATAAAAATCCCTTGATTTAAGGGACCTTTGGTCCATGTCTTAGCTTAGGTGGTTTTATGGGGTTTAGCTTGGTCACTAGGGTTGAACTAATGGTTGTGGAGTCATTAATTTGGTGGCTTTGGGGTTGTTAGGCTAATTTTAGTGCATGGGTCCAATGTGGGTTCAAATGATCAAAACTTGGGTTTAGGCTAGGCTATCCTTGTCAATTGACCCAATTTATTAATGCATTTGATGTAGATGATTGTAATGAACATTTTGTGAAGGTTTGAAAGGATTTTGAGTTCAATTGGGGAATCAATTTGGAGGATTTTGGAGATTTGGTCATTTTGGGTATGTTGGGCTAGACTTGGGTCTAGATTGGGCTAGCCTTGGGCTAAGTCCAAATTTATTGTTGAAAATGGTCAATAGAAATGCGCTAAAGAGTTTTCAACATGAATTAGGTTACAATTTTGGGGAAAAAGCATTCAATTTTGTTAAATTTGGAGGCACAACCAATTTGGGGCAACATTTGGGGCTTTTTGACTTACGTCAAAGTTAAATGAAATTGAGGCTTCACCAAGGCCAATTAAAGATCAATTTTTTTGTTCAGGAATGTTATGAAGCATTTTCAACATGAATTGTGGCAAATTGAGTGAGCTATGAGTGTAATTTGGTGAGATTAGGTCTTGTGGCCAAAATTAGAGCTTTTGATTTAGACCAAAATTGAGCTCAAATAATGAGCCAATTGAGCTTGTATTTGGTTTTGATTGGTCATAATAAAGGTTAATTTGAGTTTAGAATTGAAATTGGGGGAAATTGGGACCAATTTGATGGAAATTTGAGTGGATTTGGGGAGATTTGGCCCCTTAAGGGAAATTTGCTGGACAAGCACACCGCGCGTATTGGAGTTGACCGACGAGATCAACAAAACCAATACAAACTCCTAAGTCAAGAGACATAGAAGGAGTGTAGGATATTGTGTGCTATTTGCTTTTGCTGGGGAATATAGTAGGTGGATATTTGATCAAAGTCAATAAGTAGGGACTCTCACTAGGGATTGGAGAGTGGATTTTGAGTAATAAGATTTCAGGAATTTATAAAAGATGGGAATCAGTGTGTAAGTGCTGACCCTGAGGTGGGATTTGAAATTCAAGTATTAATTTTAGAAGAGGGTCAAAATTTAAGGACCGATCATGAAAAAAGAGGAATAAGAAGTTAGGGACTGATCCCAGGATAAGGATTGAAAGTTAAGGATCAATCACAAGAGAGTGCGTTGAAAGGTAGGGACCAACCTCAAAAGGTTGAATCAGAGGTTAAGTAATGATTGTAAAATGAGAATTGAAAGTTAATGATCAATCTCAAAAGAGAGCATCAAAAGGTAAGGACCAACCTCAAAAAGGTGAATCAGAAGTTAAAGACTGATTCTAAAATGAGAATTGAAAGGTAAGGATCAATCTCAAAAGAGAGCATCAACAGGTAAGGACCGACCTCAAAAGGGTGAATCAGAAATTAGGGACTGATTCAAAAATGAGAATTGAAAGGTAGGGATCAATCTCAAAAGAGAGCATCAAAAGGTGGGGACCGACCTCAAAAGTAGTGAATCAGAAATTAGGGGTTGATTCAAAAATGATAATTGAAAGGTAGTGATCAATATCAAAAGAGAGCATCGGTAGGTAAGTACCGACCTCAAAAGGGTGAATTAGAAATTAAAAACTGATTTGAAAATGAGAATTGAAAGGTAGGGATCAATCTCAAAAGAGAGCGTCGGAAGATAGGGACCGACCTCAAAAGTAGTGAATTAGAAATTTGGGAGTTATTCAAAAAGAAGAATTGAAAGGTAAGGATCAATCTCAAAAGAGAGCATCGGAAGGTAAGGATCAACCTCAAAAGTAGTGAACCAGAAGTTAGGGACTGATTCAAAAATGAGAAGTGAAATGTAGTGATCAATCTCAAATAAGATTGTCGGTAGGTAAGGACCGACCTCAAAAGGGTGAATAAAAAATTAGGGACTGATTTAAAAATGAGAATTGAAAGGTAGGGATCAATCTCAAATGACAGCGTCGAAAGGTAGGGACCGACCTCAAAAGTAGGGAATTTAAGGACTGCTTCGAAAATGAGAATTGAAAGGTAGTGATCAATCTCAAAATAGAGCGTCGGAAGGTAGGGACTGACCTCAAAATTAGTGAATCAGAAATTAAAGATTGATTCTAAAATGAGAAATGAAAGGTACAGATCAATCTCAAAAGAGAGCATCAAAATGTAAGGACCAACCTCAAAAGGGTGAATTAGAAATTAGGGATTGATTCAAAAATGAGAATTGAAAGGTAAGGATCAATCTCAAAAGAGAGCATCGAAAGGTAAGGACCGACCTTAAAAGTGTGAATTAGAAATTAGGGACTGATTCAAAATGAGAATTTGTGGTGTTAAATCCAAAGATGTGTGTCATGTGAAAAGGTTGACATTGCTGAAGAAGATATGTATAAATTTTGTGGGACTTTATACAAAATGTGAAATTTCGCGGGGATATGAAGAGAATTAGTGCAACCAAAGATAGTTGTGCTGCGCGAGCACAGAGTAAGAGACTCTGAAATCGAGAGAATCCACTCAATAAATTTATTTTCTTTTCTTGTTACTTTTATCACATTTAATTCTTCTTCAAAATATGCTTTCAAATTTGATTTTAGTTGGTTGATTTTTCAAAAAGAGAGTTATTTTGTTGTTTGTTTATTGGTTATTTTTGTTTAAAATTTATTATCGTTAAAAAAATTTTTGTTTATCATTTTGTTCTTTGTTCGTTGTAATTTTGAACCAATGTGTGGTTTGTGGCTTCCATCCATCACACAAAAGGAAATTGACAAAAAGACACACTTCTGAAAGAAACTTCATTAATATGCTCCAACAAAATGTTACAGATCAAGTGTAGTACAACGCCTCAAAAGGTACAATATGCAAAATGCATCAAAGTACATCAAAAATATCTCATGCCAAGTACACATTATATGCTGAGCATCTCTGGTAGATATCACATTGCTGTAATGTAGTAAAGGAGAAAGGAATCCTCTGACTGTCTGTTCCTGCTGTGATGAGCTTCTGATCGAGCTGACCTTCTAAGCCATGCTAGAGGACAAGAGTTCCCTTTGCATGTGCTTAGAAGTTCAACCCTCTCATAGCTCGTAAGGTAATAGTTACTCTAGTTCTAAATTTGGCTAAAATCTGTAAGGCATTTGGCTGTCATCCATCTGTTAGAAGTCACGGACACCCTGCGGTGTCGCTCTCCTGGAATACAATGCTTGGCAACATCTGCACCATTGCATTTAAGAACAAGCACTGAGCCAACTGGTAGGGAATCTCCACAGAGCCTCTGAACTCATCAGGGTTGACGATGTCAATTTATTTCCCAAATAAGATGTTGCTTTTACTCATGAATGAGACCATACAAAAAAGCCTCACAAAGTCGTGGTGATCGATGTGTGGAGGTATGCAATCAAGCTCATCGTAGATGTTGATAATACAACTATTTGGAATGCAGGTAGCAGGCAGAATACTCCATCTGACCATTCTTTTTATCATCCACTTTATCATTGACGGTAGTGAATCTACTTGATCGTGTCTGAGGAACCCAGGTGGATTCCCTTGTTTATCATTTGTGAAGTTGTAGCAGCAGCAAAAAGACCAAAAGAAAATATGTTGAGATTTTCATACCTATTTTACACTGATTTTGATGATATTGCATTTTAAAGAAAGGTATTTTTATTGCAGAGGGTATGATGAATTATGGTCATTGGAGCAAAAAGATGCAAAAAGGAGCGAATTTGGAGCGAAAAAGGACCAAAATTTTAAGACGGAGACTCGAGATCAAATATTTTAGAAGGCCCGCCGACGATGCCCTTGAGGCCGCCGAAGGCGAGATCAGCGGTTATCTCAACAGGTGCATTGAATGTGGATGATTTTTGAAAGGATCCTTAGACAACTCTTAGGAAAACTCTTCTACAACTTTAAAAGAAGATTTTGGCCGAAAATAAGGCAAGTGTTGGGAGAGTGTGGAGAGTGTGTTGTGTGTAGAGAGTTTAATTTATGGTTAGATTGCGAGGAATTCTTCGAGAGATTGTAAGAGTGGAGGGAAAGTGAGAGATTTCTTCCTCTTTTCCGCTTCGAAGAAGAATTTTGTGTGCCTTAAAGTAAGGAAGAGATTCAGAGGAACTTCGAGGAGTTTGCTTGGGGAGGATGTAGAGATAAGTGTTATTTACTTGTTATAGTTGTATGACTTTGCTTTTATATTTAAATTTCATGTTTTGTCGTATCTTCCCTATGAGTTCTGAGTAGTTTTCTCTGTTGAGATTTTGTGAAATGGTGATTTGAATTTGTTGATATGAAAATGTTAAAGAAGTTGTGATGATCTTTTCACTTCGATCTTAATTTTCTTTCAATCTGGTCAACTGATTTGTTAAAATATGTTGAGTTTTACAACTAAAGTAAAGATTACATCCAACATTCAGGGAGGTCAAAGCCTTTGGAAGTTGGGTGCAAATAAATAGGGAAATAAAATTATCGGGCATAGAATTGGAGATTTTAGAGTGACAGACAAATATCCTCAATTCGGTCCTATCGTTTGGGTGTTGAAGTGTAGATGTTAGCCCTCAGGTGAGGGGAACGTGGGAGCTCCAAAGTGAGAGCCAGTATCCTCCCAGCCTAGCCGCAGATTCAATAAACAAGCATAGGATTAGTCAATGTTCTTTATGCCTGGACCAAACGGTAAACAATAGGTATGCTCCTATTTGGCATAATCCAATTTGAACTGATTCATTTTATCCATTCACTTTAATTTCTTGACAAGGAGAATGATGCTTTCTTAGATATTAAATTTCACATTAGAAAGTTAATTAGTAGAATTAGTTAATTAAGAGTTATTAAAATTACATATTAATTTCAATTTCTTATTAGTGACAGATAAGCAATTTGAATTATACTATTGTGATTAAGTATTGATTTTCTAAAACCTTAGTTCGTAGCCTCTAATATTACTCCCTATGGGATTGATATCTAGGACTCCATTAGAGCCCTGTATTACTTGAGTGATACGTATACTTGCTTTGATAAGTGTGACTTTACCATTATTGAATATTTTATTTATACATCTTTATTGAATCTGTAATCGTTGGCAAGTTTTTGATACTGTTGTCAAGGAATTAAATCTTCTAGAAGCAATATTAAATTCATTGATATTTAAGCATATATGAAGTCACTGTCAAGTTTTTGGCATAGTTTCCGGGGAGTAAACAAGAATCATAATTAGAGTAACGGACAATTTATAACTATTAAAAAATTTTACTTGAATTGCAACTTATTTTCATATTTAGTTAACCATTTTTTTGTGTACAGATTTCAACTGTATGCGTAAATTTGGACCTGAAAATCTTATACCCTATGATTCAAAATTAGAACACACTGTTAGAAGAATTAAAAAACTAAGAAGAGAACCTAGAAATCCTTACACAATGGAAAACAACGTAAACAATCAAGGAATAGAAAATGAACACCAACCTAGACCTCTACGAGATTATGCAAATCCTACAACAGATGAAATTCACTTATCAATCTAAAATCCTGATGTAGCTGCTAATTAATTTGAGCTTAAACCTACTATTATCCAAATGACACAAAACAATCAATTCGGAGGTACACCAAATGAAGATCCTACTTTACACCTCGCTAGTTTTTTAGAACTTTGTGCTACCTTTAAATATGACAGAGTTTCAAATGATGATGTTAGACTTAGACTTTTTCTTTTTTCACTTAAGGATAAGGCTAAGATGTGGTTAAATTTGTTAACACCTTTTAGACTTTTTCCTTTTTCACTGAGGGATAAGTCTAAGATGTGGTTAAACTCGTTAGCACCTGGATCTATTAGAACTTGGGGAGAACTTTCACAAAAATTTCTATCCAAATATTTCCCTCCATCCAAAACTCCTAAACTTAGAAATGACATAGCATCGTTTTGTCAGATTGATGGACAGTCGNCTATGGAAGAGATGATATTAAACATGGGTCAACAATTGTAGAATCAAGGGAATCAATTACAAATTCAAGGAATTCCGTTACAAAATCAAGGGACTGCTTTTAAGAATATTGAAAATCAATTGTGGCATATCGCTACTGCATTTAGTAACCAAAAATTTGGAACTTTTCCTAGTACTGTGGAACCAAATCCTAAAGATCAAGGAAAAGAACAAATCAAAGCGATAGTAGTACTGTGGAACCAAATCCTAAAGATCAAGGAAAAGAACAAATAAAAGTGATACAATTACATACTGTGGAACCAAATCCTAAAGATCAAGGAAAAGAATAGATAAAAGCGATACAATTATGAAGTGGAACCAAATCCTAAAGATCAAGGAAAAGAACAAATAAAAGCGATACAATTACGAAGTGGAAAGGAATTGGAAACAAGAGTGCAGAAAGAAACAGAAACTAAAAAGAGAAAGTGGATACAGAAAAAGAAAATGATCATGAATACCCAGATTTAGAATATCCACTTAAACTAATGAAAATTACTGTGGAGAAACCTCCACCACCGTTTCCTCAAATATTGAAGCAACACAAAAAGGATAAACAATTTTCCAAGTTTATAGAAATTCATAAGAAATTAACGGTAAATATTCCCTTCGTAGAAGTTTTAGAGAAAATTCCCAATTATGTGAAGTTTATGAAAGATATTTTGAAGAAGAAAAGGAAGTTCACTGATAATGAAACTGTTTCACTTAGCGAAGAGTGCAGTGCAATTATTCACAAAAAGCTTCCTGAAAAATTAAAAGATCCATGTAGTTTCACTATACCGTGTGCTATTGGTGAAAAATTTTACGGAAGAGCTTTATGTGATTTGGGAGCCATCATTAATTTTATCAATCTTCAAAAGAGTGATAAAATTTATCAATCTTCAAAAGATTAGGATTAGGAGAAGTCTCACCTACTTCTGTAACTCTTCAGTCAGCTGATCGTTCAGTTACTTATCCTAAGGGAGTAATAGAAAATGTGATAGTAAAAGTTGATATATTTATCTTTCCTGTGGATTTCAATGTTTTAGATACGGAGGAAGATAAAGAAATACCTATAACAAATTTATCTTTTCTATGGATTTCATTGTTTTAGATATGGAGGAAGATAAAGAAATACCTATCGTAGGGAGACCATTTTTAGCTACTGGAAAAGCTATGATAGATGTTCAAAAAGGAGAATTAATAATGAGAGTTAACTAGGGAGACCGTTTTTAGCTACTGGAAAAGCTATGATAGATGTTCAAAAGGGAGAATTAACTTTAAGAGTTAACGATCAAGAAGTGACTTTTAACATTGTAAAATCTATGAAATACTTTACTGTTGAAAGAGATAATGAATGTTTTCGCATGGAAATTAGTGAACATCGATTGAATGAGCATTTTGAAGAACATTTTGAAGAGAAAGAACAATTTGAAGAAAGTGATGAAGTTATTTTGGACAAAATAGAAAATGAAGAATTAGATTATGTTCAGGGAAGATTTGAGATGCTAGATATTACAGAAAATGTTGATAAGAATCTAGTTCCGTCAATTATAAAACAACCTGAACTTGAGTTGAAAATATTGTCTAACCACTTGAAGTATGTGTTTTTGGAAAACTCATCTACACTACCTGTTATTATATCTTCAGAATTAAATGATTTGCAAGAGCATTTCTGGGAGACTCATCTACATTACATGTTATTATATCTTCGGAATTAAATGATTTGCAAGAGCAAATATTTTGGATAGTACATTACATATTATTATATCTTCAGAATTAAATGATTTACAAGAACAAAGACTGATAGATACCTTAAAAAGATATAAGAAAGCTTTTGGTTGGACCTTAGCTGATATTAAGGGAATCAATCCTTCAATAAAGAAAGCTTTTGGTTGGACCTTAGCTGATATTAAAGGAATCAGTCCTTCAATCTGTATGCACAAGAAAGCTTTTGGTTGGACCTTAGCTGATATTAAGGGAATCAATCCTTCGATCTGTATGCACATAATGATATTTATATCTTCAGAATTAAATGATTTGCAAGAGCAAAGATTATTAGATACATTGAAAAGATATAATAAAGCTTTTGGTTGGACCTTAGCTGATATTAAGGGAATCAGTCCTTCAATTTGTATGCACAGGCTTCAGAGTTAAATGATTTGCAAGAGCAAAGACTTTTGGATACATTAAAAAGATAAAAGAAAGCAGATATTAAGGGAATCAGTCCTTCAATCTGTATGCACAGAATTATATTAGATGAACAATATAAGCCAAGCAAAGACTGTTATATACATTGAAAAGATATAAGAAAGCTTTTGGTTGGGCCTTAGCTAATGAAGGGAATCAGTCCTTCGATCTATATGCACAGAATTATACTAGATGAACAATATAAACCAAGTGTTGATCCACAAAAGAGATTAAACCCAATGATGAAAGAAGTAGTCAAGAAGGAAATTTTTAAATTGTTGCACACTGGAATTATATATCCTATTTCAGACAGTGCTTGGGTAAGTCCAATTCATTCTGTTCCTAAGAAAGGAGGAGTGACTGTTGAAACAAAAGAGAATAATGAATTAATACCTATCAAATAAGTTACTGGTGGCGTATTTGCATTGATTATAAAAAATAAAACACTGCCACTAGGAAAGATCACTTCCCTTTACCATTTTTAGACCAAATAGTTGATAGACTTGTTGGGCACAAATATTTTTGTTTTTTAGATGGATACACCGGTTACCATCAAATTTCTATTGCTCCTAAGGATCAGAAAAGACAACATTTACTAGTCCTTTTGGAGCTTTTGCTTTTCGAAGAATGCCTTTAGGATTATGTAATGCACCTGCAAAATTCTAAAGATGTATGATGTCTATATTTAGTAAGTTAATTGATGATGGATTGGAAGTATTTATGGTTTCTCTGTATTTGGAACATCATTTGACGTATGCTTAAATAATCTTGAAAAAGTTTTGGAGTTATGCGAAAGAACTAATTTAGTTTTAAATTGGGAGAAATGTCAATTTATGGTTGTAGGAGGAATTGTGTTTGGGCATAAAATTTTGGAAATTGGTATGGAAGCAGACCCTGTAAAAATTCAAGTTATATCTAAATTAACACCTACTAATGTAAGAGAGGTTAGGAGTTTTCTTGGACATGTTTATTTTCACAGGCGTTTTATTAAAGATTTTTCAAAAAATTACTAAACCTCTATGCCAACTTTTAGAAAAGGACAAGAAATTTGAATTCATTGAAAACTATTTAAATGCCTTTGAGTTATTAAAAGAAAAACTAATCATAACCCCAATTATAGTTTCACCTAACTGGGAGAAACCATTTAAACTGATTTGTGATGCTAGTGATTATGTTATTGGAGCGATTCTTGGACAAAGGTATGAAAATATTTTTAAAGTTATATACTACGCTAGTAAAACTCTTAATGATGCTCAAATTAATTATACTGTTATGGAAAAAGAGTTACTGGCCAATGTGTATGCTTTAGACAAATTTAGATCTTATTTAATTGGGACTAAATATGTTGTGCACACTGATCACTCTGCTATTAAATATCTGATATTAGATCTTATTTAATTGGAGCTAAATGTGTTGTGCATAATGATCACTCTGTTATTAAATATTTGATGCGGCTAAATGTGTTGTGCATACTGATCACTCTGCTATTAAATATCTGATGCAAAAGAAGGATAAGCTAAATTTGTTGTGCATACTGATCACTCTGCTATTAAATATCTGATGCAAAAGAAGGATGTTGTTGTGCCCACTGATCACTCTGCTATTAAATATCTAATGCAAAAGAAGGATGTCAAACCAATGTGTGCATAAATTGTGTATGCTTTAGAAAAATTTAGATCTTATTTAATTAGGACTAAATGTGTTGTGCACACTGGACTCTGCTATTAAATATCTGATGCAAAAGAAGGATGCCAAACCAAGGTTAATTAGATGGATATTATTGGAATTTGATCTTGTGGTTATTGATAGAAATGGAACTGATAATCAAATTGCTGATCATTTGTCGAGATAAAAAAATCATGAATCATTTGACACCAATAATGAATTTACAGACAGTTTCTCTGATGAACAACTTTATAATATTAATGAGTGGAAAATACCATGGTATGCTGATATTGTTAATTATATTGTAAGTGATATTTTGCCACCTATGTTGACATTGCAACAGCAAAGCAAATTCATTCATAATGCGAAAGCATATTTTTGGGATGAACCTACTTTATATAAACAATGTAAGAATCTTATTATGAGAAGATGTGTACCTTATGAAGAAACTGAACTAATCATTCAGAAATGTCATAATTCTAAATTTGAAGGATATTTTGGGATTGATAAAACTGCTTATAAAATTTTACATGCTGGATTCTATTGGCCTACTCTCTTTAGAATGTTTATAGATACATAAGAACTTGTGATCGATGCCAACGAGTAGGCAATATATCAAGAAAAAATGAAATGCCTCTGAATTTTATGTTAGTAGTTCAGATCTTTGAAAGATGCTGGTGAGATGAGATTGTTAATTGAATGAATTGGAAGCATTAAGAAATGAATCTTATCATAACGACAAAATTCATAAGGAGAAACTAAAGTTATGACATGATCGAAAGATTAACTAGAAGAACTTTGAACTAGGACAAGAAGTTTTGCTTTACAATACAAGTCTGAAGTTATTCCCTGGGAAATTGAAGCCTCGTTGGTTAGGACCCTTTACTGTGACTCAACTTTATACTGACGGAGCGGTTAAAATTGAAGAACAAAAGACTGGGAATAGATTTAAAGTAAATGAACACACATTAAAGCCGTATTTTGAGGGTAAAAGACCAAATTTTAAAGAGGTTTTAATGATTAGTCAACTTGAATAATACTTGAAAAGGTTAGGCTGACGACGTTAAACCAAGCACTTTATGGAGGCAACCCATAATTATCTTTATTTTTATTGTGATTATAGTATTTTTATTTGAAATTATCATTAGATTGTGGTAGTATTGAACTCTACTACTTATATTTACTCATGAATCATCATAAAAATTGGATCCATAGAAAAAAAATGGAACGCATTCGGACCAGAGCTAAATTGTGCAATTTTTGCCTTGGACGCTGACGGCGCCATCAACACCGCCGACGGCAGGTTTTTCCCAAGATTCTAGGCAATTAAATTTTAAGGGCTCGCCGACGGCGCCATCGACGCCGTCGACGGCGAGACCGGCAGGATGATGGTTTTCAGAGTTTTAAAAGACGGTTTTTGGCAGTTTTAGGTGGGATTTACTCCCTATAAACTTCCAAATCCGATTCCTAAGTTCGTGTTTCCCCAAAAATGAATTGAAAATCCACCAAATTCATCCCTATGGTGTCCAATTCCCCTGAAAATCATAAATTATTGGTGTTCAACCGGAGAAAGTTCATTAGTGCTGAGGCGCAACAAATCTTCAACAAAGTACTGACAAAGTAGAGATTAATTAAGGAAAGAGGATTCATGAATCAAAGATTGAATAATCCTTTGATGACAATTGAAGAGATGATTGTGCGAGGAATATGGGAAGTGTTGTGCTATACTACAATTGTTGTAGTTGTTCCTATGGTGAAGGAATTTTATGCTAATTTGCTTGGAATCAACTAAAAAGTTGTCTATGTGCGAGGTAGATGGATAACTTTTACTCTTGCATGGATTAATGAGTTATATATGATAGAGAATGTTCATGTCTGCCATTATTCCAACTTCATCCCGACAAGAAACCTGATGAATGAGATCTACCAATATTTAACGGACGAAACTGAAGACTGGGAAATGAGAGAAAACAGGTATGTTAGTTTTTCTGCGACACTTCTAAACCCCATCTCTAAACATAGAAAATTCTTCACTTTTGTAATACTTTTGCCGACGATGAGGATCGGTAAAGTTACTAAGGAAAGTGCTATTTTGAATGACTGCATCGAAATGGGACTGCCGATCGATATTTGATCGATAATTGTGAAGTCTGTTTTGGGCCTGATCGTTCATGGATCAACTTGTGGGCTTGGACATCCTTCAACAATTTTCTTACTTTGCAGTCAATTCCAAGTATCTTATGAGAATTGGGAAAATGTACTTCTACCTTGGAAGCCTTTGGACCGAATTGAGAGATTTTCAGCCAATGAAGTTGAAAATAATATGACTATTATGGTGGATCAATCGTCTCAGAATTCACTACCTATTCAACCTTTAGTTCCGGACAAGACACTAGTGATTCTGCGCAGAATCAAGAAATTGAAGAAAGAGGTACAAAATGTTATGAATGCAATTAACAATATCTTTAATTTTTTTGATCATCTAGAGTAGAGGATGAAAGAACATTTTGATCACTCTGGACATATCGAAGGAAGTTTGATATGATTGATGAGAAAGATGAAATTCATAGAAGAGGACACTACTGAAGAATTTCCATACCGACCCTTCTATAACCTCTTCGTTCATGTTCAATCAATAGGTGATCTCAGAGGAGAAACAAGCACTGAATCTGAAGAATAGTAAATTTACCTTGCTACCTGTATGTCTATGTGTGTAATTTGGTTTGAACTTTGTGTTTGCTTTGCTTTAGAATTTTGCTTTTAGATCTCAGTATAGTTTAGATTGTGCATTGGATGTTTGTTTTCAGCATTTTGAGTGTTGTGGCTTAGATTCCGATGCTGAATTGATGTATTAAGGTTAAGAAAATATCAAACTTAGGTGTGTCGTGTAATGTGTTTTGTAACTCTTGAAATTGTGATGTTTTGTGTTGTGAATGTTTATTTGTGTTAGTACATCATTTAATCACTTAAAAATTTGTGATGTTTTGTGTTGTGAATGTTTATTTGTGTTAGTACATCATTTAATCACTTAAAATTTATGTCTATAATGATTGAACAGATGTCATTGATGCTTGAAAATTGATCAAAATCGTAAAAAATTGGAAATTGAACCAATTCAATAGAGCTCGCTGACGGCGCCCTCGACGCAGCCGACGACGGACTTTTCCTAAGACTTAGGATATTAATTCAATAGAGCTCACTAACGGTGCCGAAGACCACGCCGACGGCGAGATCCCGAAAAAACTCCTTTAACCCTGATTTTGAGCAGTCAACCGCCACTATTCATCATCCCCTTCCTCTTAAAAATAAAAATTTTGATCTAGGGCTTGAAGATCTTGGATTTGGGGGCAATTTCATAGCATTTAGACACCAAATTTGATCATTTTCTCGGTAAGAGCTTCACTCCAAACTAGAAATATTTGATTTTTACAATGAATTTCTTCCACATTGAGAAGATCTAAAAAATTTGAGAATGTGAAGAAAATATTGAGAAGAAATTCATGGAATTTAGTTTTGAACTCTTAGAGTCACTCTTAGAAGCCATTATTTGCATATTTGAAATATATTTTGGAATTTTCTATAATTTTTATTAGATTGAAATGGCTCTGCGACAAAAGAGGCGACTTGAGTTTGACGAGTCTCGCTTCGTCAATGCGAAGGCACAGTCGAGATTTACTTCAGTATTTGAAGGGAAGAAATTTATACAAGATTTAGTTTTTGAGGGTCCGAGAGGAAAAATTGAACAAGTTATTACCGAACGGAGGTGGGAAAACTTCTGTTATACCACCAATAAGGCTGCTGCAAATATTGTAAAAGAATTTTATGCCAACATATACAATTCTTGAGGACGGAACCGTTCGAGTGCGGGGATTTTCTTTTTAATAATATTATTAAAAATTATTTATTTTTTATAAATTAATTTTAATTAAAGGGTTTAGGGTTTAGGAATTTAGTGCCGTCTGCATTAACTCCTTTTATGAAGTCCCAGATTACTATAGCTGTCAGTATGAACCCTTCAGTACAATGGAAGGCCAACTGAATGATGTCATCAACTTTCTCACTCATGGGAAAGGAACATGGAAGATAAAGCAACGAGAATGGGTAAATTTTTCTGCTTCCATGTTGAATGCTACATCTAAAGCGTGGAACTATTTTATTTCGTCTACTCTGTTACCTACCTATCACCATAGTGAGGTAACAAGAGATAGAGCTATTCTGAATTTCTGTATTCATAATAATAAAAATATAAATGTGGGGAGAATCATTTTTAAGAATATATTGACCACGGTAAAGAGTGAAACAAATGGAGGACTGAGACGTCCTAACCTTATTTATGCACTTTGCCAACTTTCTGGAGTGGAAGCTGGAGGTGATGAAGAATGGGTTTACCCTATGAAACCCATTAGTAAAGCTAATTTAAAGGCATATGAATCCAATGAAAAATGGAGATTTGGGAGTAGGAGTCAAGATCCTTCTACTAGTAGAGACATCCCCTCTACTAGTTATGACCTTCCTTCTTCTAGTTCCCCAACCCTGAATGATTTAAAGAATGAGTTGTCCTTGCTGTAAAAGAGTATAGAGCTAATAAATGAAAGAATTGGGGGTTTAGAATATAGATATGATTATGATAGTGAGTACCTACAGAGGCATTCAAACTTTGAGATAGCTTACTACGAAGCTCAGACCCGACACTACAGAGGTGAGTCTAATGTTACTTTTCTTGAATGCCCCCGATATACTCAGTATCAGCCTAATCCACCTGCTGACCAAGGAGACGAATACATAGTTTGGGATTTTGACATATGATAGTAGTTGATGTACTTTTACTTTTATTTTTGTAATTTTTATAATAGAGATAGATGTTTGTGTGTTTTCAATTTCATTTTTATTTTTATGTTGCAATTGGATAATTTTGTTTGATGTGATAGTTGAGATTTGATAAATTGTAATGTGATGTGATTTTATTTTGCATTTTAATTGTAAATGTTTTTTTTATTAAGTGTTGTGGATGTGTTAGTGAATTATTGTGTTTGTATAACGTTTAATTCAGTACTTATTTCGAAATTTCATTACCCATACAAATTCTCTAATGATTTATATGTATAGAAAGCTCCTAATGTTACAGACCAGGTGAAGTAGGAATTTTGCTCTAATGATTTATATGTATAGAAAGCTCCTAATGTTACAGACCAGGTGAAGTAGAAATTTTTAGAAGACTGCAAAAATTTCAGAATGATGAAAATGATATGTGTAGAAATCTACTAATGTTATAGACCAGGTGAAGTAAAAATTTTGAGAAGGACTGCAAAAATTTCAGAATGATGAAAATGCCTAAAAGACTGAGGTATGATTTATATTCAGAATTTTTCTTTCCACCTGTATCACTCCATATTGAAAAATTTAAGTTTGGGTGAGGGAAGAAAAAGATTAACTAATAGATGCTCTCAATTTAAATATTTTCAAAAATTATTAATATGATTTTATGTAGTGAATTTAATTCAAATAACTATATTTTGTAGATATTTAAATATTATCGATTTAAATGAATATTTTTGTAATGAAAATTAATTTTGTAGATTAAGATATTTTGTATAAGAGAATAAGACTATAGTTAACTATTTAAAGTAAAGGAAACTATATTTTAAAGTGTTAAGAATCCTGGAAATTCATTTGAGAAGAAAAGATTGGGGCTCAATGATGTAGACTATGAAATATTTATAAGGTAAAGAAATGCTTTGAGTTTCAAATTTAGGGAAAGAAAAGTGGAAGTATTAAGAGTCTGGAAATTCATTTGAGAAGAAAAGATTGGGGCTCAATGATGTAAAAACTTGAAATATTTATAAGGTAAAGGAATGCTTTGAGTTTCAAATTTAGGGAAAGAAAGGTGAAGTTCATTGAAGTATTAAGAATCTGGAAATTCATTTGAGAAGAAAAGATTGCGGCTCAATGATGTAAAGGCTATGTTTAAGAATCTGGGAATTCATTTGAGAAGAAAAGATTGGGGCTCAATGATGTAAAAACTATGAAATGTAAGAATCTGAAAAATCATTTGTGAGAAGAAAAGATTGGGGCTAAATGATGTAAAAGCTATGAAATATTTATAAGGTAAAGGAATTAGAAGAAAAGATTGGGGCTCAATGATGTAAAAACTATGAAATATCTATAAGGTAAAGGAGTGTTTTGAGTTTCAAATTTAGGAAAAGAAAAGTGAAGTTCAAAATCATTAAAGGCTATCCAGATATAGTAATCCTCACTTGAAAATAAAAACTATGAAATGTTTATAAGGTAAAGGAATGCTTTGAGTTTCAAATTTAGGGAAAGAAAGGCGAGATTATTAAAGGCTATCCAGATATAGTAATCTTCACTTGAAAAAGAAAAAGAAAGGATTGACAGCAATCTTATTAAAGGCTATCCAGATATAGTAATCTTCACTTGAAAAAGAAAAAGAAAGGATTGACAATATAAAGGCTATCCAGATATAGTAATCCTCACTTGAAAAAGGAAAAAGAAAGGATTGACAACAAACCCTGAAAGGCTATCCAGATATAGTAATCCTCACTTGAAAAAGGAAAAAGAAAGGATTGACAACAATTAATGCTATCCAGATATAGTAATCCTCACTTGAAAAAGGAAAAAGAAAGGATTGACAACAATCAGTGAAAAAAAAAGAAAAAAATATAGGACTGAAAGCAATCCAAATAATAAAGAGAAAATAAAAGAAAGAAAAAAATTATAAAAGTGAGGAGAAGCTTGAGGAGATGCCTAATCAAAAATTGGCTTCTCTGGACCTACCTAAAGGGAAAACTTAAATACATTCCTGAACTTATATTTATGGATTAGCATATTTTACTAGTAAGAGTTCTTCACTGGACCTACCTAAAGGGAAAACCTAAATAAATTCCTGAACTTATATTTATGGAATAGATCTTTTACTAGTAGTGTTCTCATGAAGTTCCTATCATTTGAATATTCTAAGTGACTTGATATTACAATATATAGTCATTCTTAAAATGAATAGGAAACTAGAACTCTTAAACTTGATAACTAGATAATCTTGTACCTACAGAGTTAATTTAATTACTTGAATTTTTTCTGAAAA